>RPOG01005904.1:0-27977 GCA_008086565.1 Thalassoma bifasciatum
GTTTACAGGGATCAGTCTGAGTTTCTCTACTGTTTAGTCACAGGTCTGATGAAATCTGCAATGTGTCGCTCCAGGTCAGGACCAAAAAGAGCACAAACAGCAGATTACTCCACACGGAGCTGCATCCCTGTTGGGTCATTTCTGCAGCAAACACGCCTTCACCGCGTGAACTGGTGACAGTGTGAGAGCAGACAGGAATATTGTTTTTTTCTAGTCAAGGAAATGTACATTTAGTCTGACTTTCAGCTCCTTATATCACCATTCTCTTCTTTTTTCTGTCATTAAACTTATGAAATATCAATATATTTGGAAAGCAATCAGCTTTCAAAAGTGTACTTGAAGGATTACTTCAGTCAGATGTTTAAGATTTCATCATTCTAGTTTTATTTTTCTGATATTTCCTCATCCATGAATTCCCACATTGCTCCATCACTTGTTCTGTAAACTGTAAACTTCACAGGTTTCTGGGCTGTTGAAGGATGAAGTCTGCTGATGTTTATTTTACTGTTCTTTTTTCAGTAAATAGACTTTGTGATTAATGTCAGTGAGTGTAAAATGTTACAACAAGCTCTGAAGTGTCAATAACTACAAGTCAGAGACTGTTGAACTTAATTGAACATTTTATAGTTTGAACGCTGCAAATACTTTTCACCTGCCAAGATTGTCATTCTTTGACTTGTATTAATCAGACATATAAAAGTACAATCTTAAATTGACCATGAATATGTCTTTTAATGCATTGCTCCATCAGGGAATCTTAAAACTTCACCAAAAGTCTCGTCAAAACAAAACTTGTTTGTAGATTCAGTTACAGCCTGGAGCTGTTTGATTTAAGACAAACACATTTTCACAAACTGAATGTCTCAGACTTGTAGGAGAGACGCCACAAAAACCAAACATCAAGTCCTGATACAGTGAAGCTGATTTTTTATACATAGTAATATTACAAACTTCATACAGGGTGGACAAAATCATAGATTACCTGACAGATCTGAAAGATTTGATCTTTTTTTTGCCTCCAAATCCTGAAAAGAAAAGGATGCAGATGTTTTATCTGAGCCCAAGAAATACCAGCTTCCTATGTTTTTCTCTACTTTGAACTTTTGAACTCTGAAGTAATAAAACAAGTAGCAATACTGTTACTACTACTACTAGTAGTAGTAGTAATAGTAATAGTAGTAGTACTTCTTCTTCTTCTACTACTATTACTACTACTGCTACTAATAATAATAATGATAATAATGATAATATAATAATATCAAGATTTGGTGTGACAGCATGTGCTGCTGTAACACCTTTTGCAGTTGTAATTTGTCAGAAAAATAACCTAGTTCTCCTTATAATGACTCTATATTATGGTTTAAAGAGCATTATGATGACTTTGTAGATATTTTGTTTGTTTTATGGCTATTTTGACGATCCATCTACAAAAACAACTGAAATCTCTTAAACATGCCTAATGAATTTGGCCACCATTGTATATTTTTGACTCGAAACAACATTAGTGAAACAGAGAAAACTCAAGTTAATCATGTTTCTAATATTGTGCATTTTTCATTTGCTTTGACTTGATTTACTAAACTAGAGGTCGCTATAAGAATGAAATTGCTTGTGTTTACTTATATTCAGTCAGTTGAATTTATTGTTATTCACCAGAAAGTTTGTTTTTCAGTATTTTAATGTAAAGCTGTTCTTGTTTTACTACTGAAAAATTCACTTATTTATGGATTCTTGATATTCCAAGGTTTCAAGTAAATTTAACTTTCTGATTGAAGAGATAATGTCACAACTTTTTAGGAATTTTCTCATCAAATTTAATATTTTGCTCTCTTAGTTGGGTTCCCCTTTTTTGCAACGCACAATTTTTTGTGCTGCTTCTCAACTGTTTAGTGTTTTACTCTCTTTTTCATTTCACTTTGAGCTAAATCTTTGAGGTTTGGTCAGCTGATTGAACAAAATCAGGCATTTAATGATGTAATCTTAGAGTCTAGAGAAATAAGTTGAATCTGTTTACTTCCTTGGCATGTCACTTTCCAAATTAATTCATGTAAATTAACTCTTATACTGTTTGCTCGCCCTTTTTCACACATGATCAAAAGGATGCAAACAGGGGTGAATTGGGGAGTTTTGAGCAGCTTTTCATGCAAACACAAGGACTAAAAGTGATTGAATCAGGAGGTGAAAGCACTCAGGAGAAACTTAAATACACCTCCTCCACCCTGACCCTGTGTGTGTTTGTGTGTATGTGTGTGTGTGTGCAGTGTCATGGCCCTGTCGGAGCAGAGTGTGAGCACCTGGAGCTGTAAGCAGGTGGCTCAGTGGCTGCAGGAGGAAGGATTCGGGGAGTACGAAGAGTTATTGTGCACCCAGCACCGCCTGGACGGCCTGGCCCTGCTGGCTCTGACCGAAGCCGACCTGCGAGGCCCCCCGCTGGGCCTCACCGTGCTGGGGGACATCAAGAGGCTGAACATCGCTCTCCGCCGGCTCCAGAGACAGAACCAGAACCAGCTGGAGGAGCTGGGTCTGCAGCTCACGGACAGACACTCTGCTGTGGATTCTGGAGGCGTGGAGTGGAGCTGTGACAGATCCACCAGGAGACACAACGGAGGAAATCACTCGTGTAACGGGACTGAGCTCAGACTGAGGAATGGAGACAGATTCGACTCTGGAGCTTCACTTTGTTACTCCAACGGGAGGTGTCGGCAGCACCTGGCCGGCAGATTGGACCCAGAGGTGTGGAAAACAGTCATGAGTGCCTTTTATGTGTTTTTAGTCTTTGGTTTCACATCTTTCGTCATGGTCATCGTACACGAGCGAGTCCCGGACACGACCACGTACCCACCACTGCCTGATATATTCCTGGACAGGTACGAGTCCAGAGTTCATGTAAACGTTCTTCTGCTCATATCTAATCTACACGCTGACATGCTCGTCCCTGTTCTCTTTCAGTGTTCCCAGAATCCCCTGGGCTTTTGCTATGGCTGAAGCCTGTGGTCTCATCCTGTGTTACATGTTTATGTTGATCCTGCTCCTCCACAAACACAGGTACTTCACACTTCACCTCTCCCATCATATACTGTCTCCACACTGTTTCACACTGAGAAAAAATGAAAATCTTTGAACTTCAACTCGACTCAGAAACTGCAAACTATCTTTTACTGACAGGAAATTATCAAAAATTAGAAATGCAACACCTGTGTGAACGGTGATTGGATTTATACTGCAAAAAACTGCAACTGAAGCAAGTTTCATGTCTTTTTTTTTTTTTTGTAAAATTGTCTTGGTAGCTTATCCCCACATTCCCATCACTATTATGATCATATGTGCAGAAAAGAAAACATCAGTGTTTAAAAACATGCCAATATGTTTGTGATCAAAATCTTAAGATCACTTGAAAAATTGCACTGATTTACATTTTATACTGTTGAATCTTAGAAAGGTACTTTACCTCTTGAAACCCAGTGTTCACATATGTGAATGTAACATTTCTGCCTTTCAGACCCAAGATACTGCACGAACTGTCTTTAAATCCATACTTGTGACTTTTTACCTCTTATTTTGACTTTTTTTTAATCTTATTTCTAATTTTCATCTATTTGTTTTGAATTTTCATCCCGTAACTATGTAATATAACCCTTGAATTTGAAGCTCTGTCCATACTTTTGACTTTTTTTCTCTACATCTTGACTTCTTATTTTCCTTTTTTTGACTTTTTATCTTTTAATTTTGAATTGTATATCTCTTATTTTGACAAAAAAAATCGATACTTGTGACTTTTTAATCTCCTATTTTTCACTTTTTTAAAATCTTATTTCCAATTTTAATCTTGTTTTAAATTTTTAACCCATAATTATGTATTCCAACCCTTAAATTTAAAAATCTATCCATAATTTTGACTTTTTTTCTCCACATTTTGCCTTTTTTTTGCCTTATTTTGACTTTTCATATTAAATTATGTACCTCTTATTTTGACAACAAATCCATACTTGTGACTTTTTATCTCCTAATTTTGACTTTTCAACCTCTGTGTTGATTTGAATTTTTTTTTTTTTTTAATTCTTAACCCACAATCATGTCTTCTTAACTCTTTATTTTCACATTTGATCCATACCTTGACTTTTTATTGAACTCATAACACTAATCGAGCTTCCTGGACAAAGACCAAGTTTGAGTATAAAACCTTTTAGCTCTTACTTATCCCTTTATTACTTATAAAAAAAAATACACAGCATATGAAAGCTCAGGTCTCAGAGGGTTAGTGGAGTTTCAAAATGTAAAAAGGAGAAATGGGAGCAAGACAGAAAAGGAGTATTTTAATAATTACAGTGGAATATTCTGTTCATAAGCTGTTAAAAAGTTTAAGACCACGGCCTTTAAAAGACAAAATCTGCACCAAAATGTGGATTCAACATCATTTTCTGTCAAGTATTCACACTGTCATGACCTCCTGATGACAAAGGCTAAAAACATTTTCTCTCTTTCACCAGTGCAAGATGTAAATTTATGCATTTTTTCAACTGCTCTTAAGATTTTATTCAGGTGTGCAGTGAAGTCTGAGTACATGCTTTCTTCACTTCAGTAGAAGTTGGGTTCTAGATGAGAGGCTCTTTGAAGACTTCATAAGTGATCTTAAAATAGTCGCACTTTATGTATTTGCCTTTTCATAGTCTACAGTTTGTCATTAGATGATCAGCGCCAAAAATGATTATTTCTACATGATATTTCTTAGTATCTGAGTCAGATTGGATATTACCAGGAATCCATTTACAGAAAGTAGACAGAAAGTCCAGAACAGTAGCACTTAGTAACTGGAAATAAATGCATCGCCTTGTCACTTTGTATCCATAAAAGGTTGTCGTAGAGAAAATGAGTGTTGGAAAGAAAATCTGCTCTCTCTAAAAAGAAAAAAAGAAAAAAATCAGATTTTAGCAAGAGTTACGTTTTTACAACAATGAGTGCTGGTGCTCATGGGAAATGAAGTCTTCAACCCAATTTTACCAAAAATAGAAAAAAAGACAGCTTTTACTTTTGTTTATTTTGGATGAATGAGGAACATGTTGTAAACGCAGGTCATGTGAAGAATATAAGAAGCAGCAAAAGTGAAGCTACACATTGTTTGTGTATCCACTGAGGGGTTATATTGCTTCATCAAATCTGCAATATTTCATCATGTTACATCAAAGCCGAATCATCAGTGATTAACTCTCAAAGGAGAACAAAGACAGCTTCATGCCTGTGTGCTGTCATCTCCAATTTGGTCAAAAACAGCAAAGATGTTGGAAAGAAAAGATGAAGAACATTAATTTTAACCCTAAAATGACCAGAATATGACACCAGAGTTTTTCCCAAAGACATCAGTGAAGTGAATCTGATTTTTATGTAGGAAAGGGTTAAAGTTATTAATGTGTATTGTGCTTCTTTTCTTCCTCACTCTGATATTTTGTTTCTGCTTCAGGTCGATCCTCTTCAGACGGTTGTGTTCTTTAATGGGGACGGTGTTTCTGCTCCGTTGTTGCACCATGTTCGTCACCTCGCTGTCTGTACCTGGACAACACCTGAAGTGTGCCAGCAAGGTGAGAAACACAATATCACAACTATTTTCAGATTGAATACAGTTTTCTAACCTGTGGGGAGATGACATTAGAGAGTGACATCTTACTGCCGGCTCAGTAATCCTCAGTCACTGATGACCAGCTGCTTCTGACTGATAACTGAGTCTCATGTTCCTCAGACGTATGGTGACACTTTGGGAAAGATCCAGAGGGCGCTGACCATCTGGAGCGGATTTGGGATGACTTTGACGGGGGTCCAGACGTGTGGGGACTACATGTTCAGCGGGCACACTGTTGTGATCACGATGCTCAACTTCTTTGTGACTGAATGTGAGTATTTATCAGAGCTGTTGGAAGAAAACTGTAATGTAAATGTATTCTCTATACGGCAAAAAATATTTATTTTATAATGACAAAAAATGCTTTAAGAACATAAAACGACCAGTTATGATGGGAAATTCAGCTTTGTTCGTGCCATCATTGTGCTGGATTTCGAAGCAACAGATGATTTTTGTTCCAAGCCCATGCGGTGATTCCCACTGCAGAGTCGTGTCTGTTTATTATGCAGTGCTATTGGAGATTTTTTTAGGATTACAAAACTCCTTCAGTTGTCTCTGTCAAGGCTGTTTAATATGAGGAAAGCTTCTCACACTTTTAAGAGTTTCAGGCGTCCTGTTGATCAAACTTTGATGTGGAGAAATGAAATTTGGGGTATCATGAAATTCAGCTTCTGACAGTAAAAACACAAAATGATGCCACTAAGAACAAATCTCCTCTTTAATTATACTGTTTTTAAGAGGAGAAATGCTGGCATTCATATCTGAATATATAGTACAGTGATTCCCAACCTGTGGTCCGTGGCCCCCCGGTGGGCCACAGAGGTCTCCCAAGTGGGCCGCCAAATCACACTCTAAAACTATTCCAAAATAGTATGGATTTAATGAAGGGTAATTATATAAAGATACAAATATACAAAACAATTTTTCAATTGTTAAAACTCAGTTAAGTTTCAAAAGAAATTCTGAATGTTCGAATAGTCACATGTATCTATAAATGATAAAAGCGCTTTAAGAAAGCATGTTGGAGCCCAATATGTAACATAGTACTGAAATGAACGAAAAAAATTTAATTAAAAAACTGAAAATGTAATAACTGGTTGATAATGTAACAAATGCTGAGTCCAAAATGTAACAACTTGTTACATTGTGGGCAAAAAACTACCACATTTTGGGCTCAGCATCTGTTATGATGTTGACCACTCATTACATTTGTGGTTTTATCACATTATTAAATCACATATTGAGTCATTGTCGCAAATGGGGCTTTTTCAAGGCATTATATAGCCTCCGTACTTATTGGGTCAGAGGGGGGCCGCAATCATTTCTGCGACTTAAAAGTGAGTTGGAAAAGGTTGGGAACCACTGATGTAGTACCCCCTGATGGGAGTGTGTCCAGGATGCATAAACACACTTATAAGTTATACAGTGTGTCCACTCATGTAAATTCTTGAATGACGTGAAACCTTTAAAAAAAAAAAAAGCGTCTAAGTTCTCCTCAGCACAGCTTCTGAGTGGATGTGTGTGAAACACTTTCACTGTTGGGACCATATAAACACTCCACTGTTACAGACAGTCAATGAAGGACAGACAAACACAGACAGGGCGGGTCAGACGGCTGTTTACAGAGGAGTCTGGAGGTCTGTGTGTGTGTGTGAGGAACAAATAGCCTACGTGTGTCAGGTTAAGTGTGGAAAGCAAGTCAACTGGAAAGAGCGTGAGATAATCCTTAAGAAGAGTAAGGTAACACTGATCAAATCCAAAATCCTGTTTCTGTCATAAAAAATTGACATGTTCTCCCCTAATGACGAACATTTTCCTTGGTCAGAAGCAGAGTTTGCTGATGTTTATGCAGCACATAACACTGCAGAAAACTGACCACTTATTAGCTGGTATCAGGAGACACCTGAGAGACAGGTGAAGTTTGATTTCATCAGTCTGTGGTGATGAAACAAGGATGTTTGACAACACTTAGTGACTGATTTTTACAGGAATCCCTAAAAGAAATAGTTAATAGACAGAGCATTCATCTGTTACTTTCACAGTTGATAAATATGTCAGTAAGAGTCTTCAGAAGTGACTTAACCCTTTAACTACCCCACCAAGAAAAAGGTAATAGAAACATTTTTTAGCATTTTCTTGTTGCAGTAGGTGAGTAATAACCACCACAAATAAATTTTTTGTTCCATTTTTTGAATTAACCTTTTAGTTTTTAAACTACTGACCTCTACCCAACGACTGAAGTGTCACTTATTAGTTATTGTATGAAATTTCATACCAATACCACAAATAGTAGGAAAAAGTCACATGAAATGCTAAGTTAGAAATAAATTAATTCCTCTTAGATATCCAGGGCATTGAACAGTTTTTGATTTTTGTAAGTATGCCACAAAATATTGAGCAATGGTATTTCAACCAAGGAAAATATTGCATGAAACAAGAAAAACTGCATTTGTTGATTCTTCATCTTGAAAAAAAGTGCACCAACTAGTGATTCTCACAGTCATTTTTACTGTGCAAAACATTCATTTTGCATGAAAAAAACTAAAAGAATCAAGTGCAAAACAAAGGTCTGCCTTCAATACGTAATCTCAACAACTTGACTATAATGGTGCAACAAAAAAAAAGGTTTTTGAGGCTCAAGATCCATCGCATACTTCTACCAAGTGGTTGAGATGATTAAATCAGTTTGAGTGAAGTTAGGGACTCCTCTTGTTGAAATATAGTTATTCAAAATGTGCCAAACCATTTGGTCGAGGAGGTAGGTTAGTTTTAATAGGTTAAATCCAGGAGAGGCAGTCCTGTGATTTAGAATGATATTACATTTCATTTAAAGAATAAAACGAGCAGATATTTCTCCTTGCAGACACTCCGCGGACCTGGAACATGATCCACACCATCTCCTGGGTTTTAAACCTCTTTGGGATTTTCTTCATCCTGGCAGCTCACGAGCACTACTCCATCGACGTCTTCATCGCCTTCTACATCACCACTCGCCTTTTCCTCTACTACCACACGCTGGCCAACACTCGAGCCTACCAGCACAGCCGCAGGGCGCGCATTTGGTTCCCCATGTTCTCCTTCTTTGAGTGCAACGTGAACGGACCCGTCCCGAACCAGTACCACTGGCCCTTCAGCAAACCGGCCTTCATGAAGACTTTGATCGGATAGGAATGAACTGAGCAGATTTTTTAGCTGCACTGTTGAAAACAAGTGATTCAATGTTTACTTGAAATGCTGCTTCCTGTCTTTGGAGGGTAAAATGTTTATTACGAGGGAGTTTTTATTTTCTTATTTGTATGAATGGAGGATCTTTATATTTCCAATTAACTTATATGATACAAGGAGTAATGGTGTTTTGAGACATATCATTAAGTTTAACAGGTTTCATCAATATAACAGAAGCAGAAGAGCTTATCTTAGCTGACTTTAGCATGAAGACTGGCAGGGAAACATCCAGATTATTTGGGCACTCACTGATGTAAGGGTGGTGTGAAGTGTATTTGCATTAGCAATGTGTATCAAGAAGCAGTTTCTGTTAAGAATTGATAAGAAACGGTTCATTTCATCAATATGGATAGCCTTCTTAACGATTCCCTTATCAATTCTCTTCCACGGCTGGAGAAACTATCAGCCCTGAAAGATCAAGAATCCTTCCAGAGAAAGCAGAAATGCTTCTCTTTTTAAACAAGAACTGTTTTATTCATTTACTTAACACTCAATTAATTGTTGACAAAACCTCTAAAGCTACCTTTTATGCAGAGAAAAGAATTGATAAGGGGATCGATAAAGAATCGGATTGGTAGGTGGATTGGTAGTAATTTGCACACACAAACATGTTTGAATATCACTAATTTCACACATTTCTGTCTCCACTGATAACACTGGGGAACACAATTTTTGTGGAGTTTGGTCTGACAGCTGTTTTTCACTAATTTTTGGGTGTGGAACCCAAAACTGATCTCAGTTTTTCTCTATCACGTCAAGTTTTCAAACTGTTTTCTCAAAAAGCACTGGAGAGCAATTTGTAAAAAATTCTGTTCAGTTAGACTCTTATGCTGATTAAAGGTAAAATTGGTATGCTGATTCCAAAATTGCTGTCAGTTTTTGTCTAGCACGTCAAGTTTTTTCCCTCCAGATAAGCAAAAGTCCACTGATTGAATTTTGCTCATCTGGAGGGTAAAAACTGTGGAGGAAAAACTTGACTTTTTGACTTTGAATTTTCTGTCAGATTGTTCCCTTGTGTAATCTTTACGTTATCCACAATGAAAAAACGGTGTCACATGGATGCTTCGTTACACTTTTTTGACATCAAAATAGTCACGATTCAGATTTTTTTTCATGTTTAATTATTCAAGCACCAAAAATGAAAAGATTTGTGTTTAAAATATGACATTTGAGTACCAGGGAAAGATAAGACGATGTATGAAGTACAATGTATAATGCGTGTTGCTGAAGTGAACATTGTCCTTTCTAACAGCCAATCACAGTTGAGGATTTTGGGGCGGTTCCCCTCAAACAGGCGGTAAACGGTGAATTAAAATGTGAACTCTTGGAGCCAAGCTAGTTTCTCCCCTTTGCGTTCAGTCTTTATGCTAAGCTATGCAAATATTTACCATGCAGAAATGAAAGCTAATGCTTATCTTTTCATGTAACCATCAGCTAACAGGCAAATGAGTGAATTTCCAGAGACACCAAACAATGACACAGCACACTGCCAAATAAAACAGAGAAATGACGTTGATTTTCAGGACTTAATGCTCCACTTGCACGTAATTTTGTTTGGGAATGTTTTTTAAGTAGTTATCTCTGTCCTTTATGTTCGGCTTTGCGGGTGATTTGAGTTCACGGACTGTTAATGTTATGATGTCGTCTTGGTGACAGTAAAGACATCAGGCACCTGTTTGATTGATTTATTTTTTCCTGCATCTTGTTTTATGTTCAGTTTGTTTCACCTTCTTTCCAAATGAAGCATTTTTTAGTTCATGAAAGTTCATTTAAAGTCAACGTTTTTAAGAGCTGCATTCAGAGATTAACCAAATATAAGAACGTTTATTTCATGTTCTGCCTCTGCAATCAGCCGTTAAAGTGTCTTAATGCTTACTCTAATATGGATATTTAATAATGTAAGGAGAAAAGGAAATAAGGACTTGAACTTTGATGGACTTGGTTTGTTCAGAGTTTTTTCTGAAGCTGCCTCGAGCTGTAAAAGTGTGTTTACAATAATGATCCAAACTGTCTCTTTCTAATGATTGTTTACAACTTGTGGCTCTTCTTGCGATGCAGGTGATCTCCCCCTGCAATAAAAGTTTACAGACAATGAAACCAGTTTTGTTGTGTCCCAGCCTGACTTCTTTCTTCAGCTGTTTTATGTTTTTTAAATTATGTATGTGGAATTAAACTGAGAATAGTAATGAATGATTAAAATGCATTCAGCTTCCTTCATAGCAATTATAAAAACAAGCTGTGCTTTTTTCCTCTTTTCTTATGTCTGTTTAATCCCAAAGTGTCCTTCAGCACCAAAACAAAGAAAAGTTTTGTTGAAGAATGTCTTAAAGTTACTGTTTTGACCCTGCTTGACTTCACACACCTGAGCAAAGTAGGAACTTTTTTCAAGGACTCTGAGATTCTTCCTTCTGACCAGCACATAAAAGAAGAAAATATTTTAACTCTTCTGACTGTTTCTGGCTTTAAAAATGAGTCATTTAACATATTATTTTTTTCATTGCGAAACTCTCTGATGTATGTTTGGTCCTGACTACAAATCAATCTGCCTTTCACAGAGACACAAAAGTCTTCAACCTTGATCTTTACTTGAGCTCATTAGTGATGTGTCATGATTGAATGGTGAATTGGAAGAGCCGGCTCTCAGGTTTTTCCTTTTGCTGTTTAGCTCGCACAGTGCTCACACTGAGCTGGTCACAGGCGAAGGCCTTAGTTTCGTGTATCGTGGCTTCATCTGTTCCTTCCGAGAGAGTCTTCTCAAAAACATGGCAAATACTCACTGAGAGGAGAAATTGGATCAGCCCAACCAAGCTGAGGCATCTGATTTTTCTCAATGCCAACCTACACTGAGAGTATTAACACAGTTTGTATGAGTTTGGTTCTCGTTCTGCTCTGTAGATATGTTGTCAGTTTTTTGTTAATTTGTGCAGTAAAAGTTTGATTGAGTCACCGAACAAAAGTAGGAAGGATTTTGTAACAGAATAAATGCACAAACTTAGGCAGTTATGAGGCTTCTTCTGAAAACACTTCACATCAAAGGGTTTTCAACACAAAAACCATTAGTTTTTGCAAAGTTAAGGTAAAGTACACGGCTGCAAAAGATCCTAAATCAAGAGCCGTTCAGGAGTCGAAAGAACCGGCTCTTCTTTGGGAGCAGCCAAAAGAGCCAACTCCCTGAAAAGAACTGAACTTCTCATCACTACAGCTTATGATTCACCAAGGTTTGGTGATCGCATCCTTCATTAACATGTGCATTTTCCTGCTTTACAAATATCCAAGAGAACAGTTTCATGCGCTTTACCTGTGAAAGACGCCTGGTTCTCCCAGTCCAGCGTGACTCTAAATCTGTAGCTAGACTCTTCCTCTCTGTATGGTTCCCAAATGGTGGAATAAATTACCCAACTCCATTCAATCCACTTGTCAAAATATTAAATGATGTTGCTGCCTTTGAATTATTAGTTGTGGTTAGTTTTGGCCCTTTTTGCACTAGATGGCAGCACCTGTAGACAAATAAGCTTGAGGCACTTTATCACACTTTGGATAAAAGCATCTGCCAAATGAAATTGTATGATTTGTGTTATTTTTTTGTCATGGTATGTGAACATACCCAATGCCAACCCTTCAAAAGTAGATGCCTCATTTTAAGCACTTCTGCCTAAAAGCCTTCCTAGTTTTATTCACTGAGGATGTTTTTGCTTTTCACTGTCTCTTAGGTCTTTTAAAGAAGCTATGACTAATTTGCCCCTGACCTGTGAGTTATTGGTAGACAGGAGGAGCTGCACTTCTCGACCCGTGCTGATATTAGAGAATACTAAACCTCGTCCAGTTGAACCCATTCCTCAGGGGCGTCTCTGTAATAATGCTTGACTGAAGTCCAAACTTGAAATACAAGGTGTTTTCATGCAGTAAATGACCAATAAATGAGACGTATAAAGCTCACTCTTTGTCTGACCGCCTGCAAAGTAAATGAAAACTTCTCCAACTCAGAATGTAATTGAGTTTTTACACCACTGTGTGACAGCAGAGCTCAGTTCTCAGACGCTCTCTGGCATCCAAAAGGCTCGAACAGCCCAGTGTCAGCGCTGCTCTCCTCACTGCTCACAGAAACACTCTGATGCTCAGCTCTGCCTCCAACTCTCATCTCAGAAGATTCACACCTGCTCAGAGTCGCTTTCTTCACCACCTTGGCATCAGAGAAACACCTATGTGAGTGCTTTATTTTATGTACCACACTGATTTCTGCACACAATATTGATCTCAGCTGTTTTATTCTATCAGTTTTTTTAAAGGTGTGTCTTGTTGTTTCTTCAGAGCAGTTATGTGCATGTTTACTATAAAGCTTTAAAAGTAAAAATGATTTTTAATGATGCATTCACACAATAAGACACTCGATTGCATCCAATTTTTGCAGGAAGAACTGGAAACTAAGGGAGATGATGCCACCGACTTGCATGAATGTTTTGAATTCTGTGTGAAAATGTGGAGAGAGGAAAACATCTGCTGACAGAGCTGGTGGTGATAATGTCTCATTAGATCGCATCCACACAGTCCCTGACAGCTCCAGCAGTGAATAATGAGGCTCGGGTCATCATCTCAGGTTGTGCACGTTAAGCTGCTCGCTGCCTGTTTGTCTACTCCTCCACATGCAGGAGGGGGGAAATTGCATCTGAATATTCCCAAAGACTGAGCATTAAAGTGAAAAATGTCATCTTTGTGTTTTTAATATTTGAGCAGAGATGATTCAAACTTGATGGCTTCTCGTAATTGGAAATATTGACTCATAGCTCTGCTGGTGCACAATTTTAAAAAAGCCAATATAAAGATGTTGTTAGGGAACATTGAACCAACTCCTCAGAGAAAAGGCATTTGAAGAAGATTTTTTCTGTATGAAGATACAGTGGAGGGAATATTAAGGGTGAATTTTCTCATTCTTTCATTTGCAAGAACATGTGCAGGCTCAATTTTTATTTAAACAGACATTTTGATATCATATCAGATAAATGCACCACAAGAAAAACATTCTTAAATCAATTTTGCATCTTAAACAGGTGTTACATTTGAGTTTCTTCAAATTAAAGTAGGATGGTTTTGGTTAAAATGCAAGAAAAAGTATATGAAATGCAATAGAAGTGTTGAGAAAGACAACATCATACAACTTTCATCCTCAGACAAATACAAATAGGAGGTGATTCTGATTCATGGACATTCAGAGAATATGGTTTCCTCTGAGAAGAACAACACTTCAGCGAAGAATATGATGCACCAGGTCACAATGATCTTTATCTTGGAGACATTTTGCCATAGAGAAGATCACCGTGACACACCAGCTCCTTCAGTGTCACATCACTGCAACAGAACAGCCTCAAACTCTGCCACTAATTGGAAAATCGAGCTTTTTTTCCCTTGCCTGATATTTGTAGCTTCATCCGGTGATTTCCAACAACTGCTCCCTGGTGACATTACACTTTTCTTTTCTATGAAGAAAAGATGGATCAATGCTGCGCCAGTGCGCCCGCAGCTTGCTCAACACACTGACAGAGCAGGTTAGAAATGATGCATTGTGAAGGCACTGGTAGCTGAGCGTGTGTGTGGTTAATGGGAGATGACAGGCTTGTTTTCTACATGGCAAAGGTTTCAGGAAAGACAGCGAGAATCCATTTTTAGGATCCTGACATTGTCATGCCCTTTCACTGAGACGCCGTTAGAGTGAGGATGAAAGGGTGAAGTCTGCTCAGATGTATGCCCAGTAATTTCAGTGTCATTAGGCTTTTATGTTCAGTCTTCAGACCTGACTGGAGGACTCATTTGTGGGAGGAGAAGTGACAAATTGGAAATCTCAATATGGATAAAAGAAGAGGAGAGAGTGATGATTACCACCAAGAAGTGCCTTCTTGAAGTTCAACATGTTAAGTGTTGGGTTAATTTGACTTAGGCTTCACTTCATGTCTTGATGTCATCATGACTTTAAAAAAGATTTCAGGGAATGAAACAAACTTTTCGGGTAGATACATGAATTTAACAGCACAAAATTTGTGTTTGGTGGATTATTTCTTAATTCTAACAATAATTCTTGGCAACAAATCCACTCCTGTTGGAAAACCTCTTTATTTCTCTTTTAAATTAAGCCACATTTGTAAGGAAAACGCAGGAGTTGAGTTTGTGGGTTACTCCCATGAAAAATTTGCCAAACCTTCTCTGCCAATGCCAAACATTTTATTCCGTGACTACTATTGAATGTTGCTTGTTGTGGTTTGGTAGATTGGATGATTAAAGTCTAAAGAAAAAAAGGCATAATTTGGAAATTCAACATTTTACAAATTTCGGCAGAGAAGATTTGGCTTGTGTGCAACCCACATACTCAGCTCTGCTATTCATCCCACAAATGGGATGATTCCTTGACAAATGTGGCTCCATTTATAGAGAAATAAACATGCTTTCCAATGGGAGAAGCCCTATTGCCAAGACGCAATGTATTAACAAAGAAATAATCCACCAAACACAAATTTCCCAACTTTTTGTGCTTAGTTTATAAGACAAATGCACAGACTGAATAATACATGGATGTGACATCAACCTGTTTCTGACACAGAGTTTTGAGGCCCATCACCATGGTGTTTGCCAGCCACGCACTCATAAAGGCAAAACTCGTAAGTTTAACACTTTACAACTTGATTTTGTTATTCTGGTCTCAAAAGAGTCTGAAATCTTGCCCAGAAAGCTCATCCTCACGCCTTTTGGGAAATCTTTCTCTTGCCCAAATGGTAGCAGAGTTACAACAATGAGGACAGCTTGCATTAACTATTTCCTGTGATTGAACGATGTTGCAAATAGTTGCAACACCATAAAATCCTGGAAATTGACATGACGCATGTCTTTTCTACTCTCAGGAGACCTCTGAAATTTCTTCCAAGCCCAAATGTTTGAAAAGTTACAGTCATTTCAAGAGCATTTGTAAAATGTGAGTGCCAACGCTCCAGAGGGTTTTAGCTTGAGAAATAAGAAGGTATGAAAAAAATCACTCAGAGACATGAATACTCGGACTAAAACCAGTTTGAAGCTTCAACCATAGGGTGACCAAATGGACATGTCCTCCTTTTTGGTGGTAAAACTATGTCCAAGGGTGTTTTATAAATTCCCCAAAATGTCCAGGTTTGCTCTGACTGCTTGCACTGCGCTCTCAGACAGAAAATACTGAAGTGGAAATGCACTTTTACACACTAACTGCAGTTATATGGTAGAACTCTTGTTTCCGCTGTAGTCTGGGCAGGTGTTCAGATTTTCTTTTGGCCCTTATTAAGTAGAAAGTTTGAGCTGAAAAGTCAAAATTTTGGGCTTTGGGTCAAATTCTGGGATAAAAAAGCAAATTTTTTTGCTAAAAAGTAGAAATTTTGAGATCAAAGTCAAAATTTTGATAATATTCTAAATGCAATTTTATAATTTTTATTATTTTCCCTTTTTATGCCTCGCTACTACCTGTACAGGAGAGCACAGTATACCAAAGCAAATTCCTTGAATGTTCATACCTGGCCATTAAAGTAGATTCTGATTCCGATTCTGTAATTGTGAGATAAACGGTCAACATTTAGAAATAATAAAGTAAATATTTTGAGAGATAAAAAGTTGAAATTTTGACTTCTATCTATGAATTTTGACTACGTAAGCAAAAACAAAAACAAAAAGATGCAGATTTGAACATTAGGCAACATACTTCAAGACCAGAGGTTGAAGCTTGGATGGATATAATGCTGAAAATTAACAGAACAACCTTCTGGAAGCTCCAAATTGACATGAAATCTGATTTGACCAAACTAAAATCCTAAAGAGACTCAGACGAAAACTCAATATCACTCAATTTCTGTGATGTATTTCTGTCCCTCCTGATAAAATCTACAGACTGGACAGAGACAATACCATTACTTTCCTGCTGATCTGTAGCAGATACATGTCTGTATGGGTCAATGACAAAAAGAGGGTCTAAAAACGTCTTTTTAAAAAGTTCTTTGAAAGTGGATAAAAACATATTTCTGAGTGAAGAATTATGTTTTCTAACAGATTTCAGTAGTTGACCAACATTTCAAAGTTTTGAGGTTCATTATTTTTTAGTATTTTTAATTTGAGCACCCAAAAATGTCAGGTGGTGCAACCAAATATATGAAAATATATTTATATGTTCCTGTTATTTTTTCTGTGTGAAATTATTGGCAAGTATCTCTCAAGTGTCTGTAGTGACTCATACATTTTCATTTTGTGTGTTTCATTTCTTTTATTTGTGAATAAGATCAATAATTTGATGTTAAAATAACATTTCACATTATTACATTGGTTGTACAACCTGACATGGAAATTGTTCCAGTCACCAATGAAGTGAAAAAACCTTTTTTATCAGTATTTCAGAGAAATCTACAAACTTTTCCACTTGGTCACAAATGTCAGTTTCCTGTTTCCTGTTTTATTCTCTTCACTTTAAAATAAAAGTCTAATGTTACGGTTGCACCACCCTGACATTTGACAAGGTGAAAATTACAGGACAAAAGTTTTTTTTAATTTCTTAACAGCTTTAAAATTCTTTTTATTTGCAAAGAATGTTTTATTTAAAAAGGTTCAAGCATAAAATAATGCCACTTTATTTTAAATTTCAATTCACAATAACTGACATTAAATTTTTAAAGTTTAATTACTGTGGATACTTGCCAGGACGGTTGCACCACCTGACATTTTGGGGGTTTGAGGAACCAAAACACAAAAAAACATGTTATATTTTAATAGTTTAAAGATGCGTTCAAATAACACAGGTTTCATAGAATAAAGAAATACATGTGATGAAATACTCAATTCATGATGGAAGGAAATATTACACTCGGGGACGTCACGTCATTGACCCGTATATCAACTTTCATCATCTGCTGATCCATCACTGCTTGATATCAGACCACAACCCATCACTCTGCAGGTTTGTCATGGTAAAAATGCAGCTAATTTCGACGTGACTGCACAACTTGATCATTAAACCAACTCAGCTGAGGTGCTGTCAGCCTACTTGGTTAATTGTGCACCACAGGAACAAAACACCTTCTCTGTAATTAAAGAGAAAAGGCCTTATACACAACACACTTCATCTTGAGCGTACTTTATTGGTTTATTTCTTCCAGCCTGAGGATATCTGCTGTTTATTTACTCTGTCTCTTGAGGATTATCTCTATTAGCTCTTCTCGTTGAACAGATTCATTGACCCGTGGAAGCTGCTCTGCCCATCAAGCATTAATTTCTCTCTCTGTGTTCTCTCTCTCTCTTGTCGTCAGATGCATGTTTCCTTTGGGCAGGGATGGACAGTGTGATCCTGAGGGCTGGTGACACTGAAGTCTGTCGGTGACATGTCCTTGAGTGGCAACACAAGCCAGCCTTCTCCAGCGTCGACAGCTCCTCTTCAGGCCTTCAACACCTCCGCCACGCTGCGCAGCTCGCCACGGGAGGAGGGATGGAACGGTCACGAGTCAGTGCAGGAGTGGTTGGAGAATAAAAGTCATCTCTTGTCAGACCTGACTGTCCTCGGACAGGATGAGCTGTGCCACATGTCTCCTCTCCTCATGGTGTGTCTGGTGGTTTGGTACAGCCTCACGATGGTGCTGGGGCTGGTGGGAAACATCGGGCTCATTTGCATCATCACCAGGCGCAGGGAGAAAGTCAACGTCACTGGCATTTTTATCTGCAACTTATCATTCTCTGACATCCTGGTGTGTGTCTTCTGCCTTCCCTTCACTGTCATTTACACACTCATGGATCACTGGGTGTTCGGGTCGCTGCTGTGCCGCCTGGTGCCGTTCATCCAGTGCGTTTCTGTGACTGTGTCAGTGCTTTCTCTGGTTTTCATCGCTTTAGAAAGACACCAGCTCATTATTAACCCCTCTGGATGGAAACCAAGCATCCCTCAAGCTTATGTTGTGATTTTGATGATCTGGATTCTGGCTGGACTCAACTCTTCACCTTTCTTGGCCTTTCAGCTTCTAACAAACGAGCCCTACACTCACGTGGTCCCACCTCAGCCTCCTTTCTATCATCAAGCATCTCCTCAGAGTTATTTGAACGCATCTTCACCTTTTTCTGTGTCCTACACGTTCAAAAACTCATCCTCACCTCCTAATTCATACAGAACTCTCTTTTCCTACGTCACCTCTTCTCCACATATGATGGCCTGTCTGGAGCATTGGCCGTCTCAGCACCACAGGCTCGCCTACACCACATGGCTCCTGCTTTTCCAGTACTGTGGCCCCCTCTTGTTGGTGCTTCTCTGCTATGTTAGAGTTTTCGTGAGGCTACGACACCGCAAGGAGATGCTAGATCGAAGCAGGACCCTCGAGAGTCATCGCATGACCCACAGCCGCAGGATCAACATCATGCTGGTCGCCCTCATCACGGCCTTCGCTCTCTGCTGGCTGCCGCTCACCGTCTTCAACGTGGTGTCAGACTGGAACCAGGAGGCTCTTCCTATCTGCCACCACAACCTGCTGTTCTCCCTCTGCCACCTGCTGGCCATGTCCTCCACCTGCATCAACCCCATCATCTACGGCTTCCTCAACTCCAACTTCAGGCAGGAGGTGAGGGAGGTGTTGCTCCACTGCCGCTGCCACCCCACAGAGGAGGAGTGTGAACGTTTCCCCATGTCTACGGTGCACATGGAAATGTCTCGAACATCTGTGCCTCTGAGCTGCAGGAGCAACTCTGTTTGACTCTGATGCAAAAGAAGACTAAAGAGTTGTGTGTTTCCCAGCAGCTACATGAATATTTAACACGTTGTCCTTATGATGCAGTGTGTGGTTCGTATAACTGCACAAAAAAAAAAAAAAAAAATCAGCATATCAGCCCTTGCATACCAACAATGAATCATCAAAATGTTTATTCAGGCAGATAAACGAATGAGTGTAGAGAGTGGACTGTTCAGAAATTCAAAGATAATTTTGTGGCAGTCTGTAGAAGCTGAGATGTGTGGTTATGCAAATGATCCCAAAAGTGTTNAATGTTGTGTTTTATACATGTGGTGCTGTTGTATTCCTTACATGCATTTGAGACATTTGTGCTGAAAATGGTCCAAACTTCTGCAGTGACTTTATTGTGATTAGTTTACTTCATAAAGAAAACATCAATTTGTCTAGATGGGTGTAACAAATGTAGAAATAGCATGAAACGTGTTGATGCATCTCATTGTGTGTGTAACCTGTGTAACCCAAAAGCCTGGTTATGACTGTGCATGTTCAGAGCTGTTGATCAGAGCATCCAGGACTCAAAGTAAATGCTGGTTGTAAACAGGAACTTGTGAAAAGCTGTTGGCTATCACTGTCATGTGTCTGTGCCTGATTTATTGTTTACTTCAGAGATGTTTTATTACTACCTCAAAAGCCTTAATCTCTTGTCTGTAATAAACAAAACTAGATACAAATCTTTGTCCTCACGTCATCATGCCAAAAAGAGACAGCTGAATAAATAAGATCTGATGAATGCTCAGATTTGATAAAGACTGTTTCCAAAAATTAATTTACCATTACAAGTAAAGACAGCCACGTCTGGGAAGACAATGAGGTTTCTGGAAAACAGAAGGTATAAACACAGTTTGTGTTATTGTTGAAGAGGAGAATGACGACAAAACACCAGGAGGCCCCTGTTTAAGCTCACATTTAGCCTTTAGCCCATGCTCTATCATTCTTTTCTGTCAGACAGTCCTGCTCCAGTGTCCACTATTACTTGTAAATAAATCTGAGAAATTGTTTGCAGTTGATGCAGATCTCCCCAGCTAAACTTCGTCAGCCTACGAGGCGTCGTCATAGAGACTTTGGTGTTCCACAAATCAATCCAATCCAATCTGACCCATCCAGTGCCAATCGGAAAGCAAGGAATTACCATTTTGTTAGCACCAGGGGTGGACGTAATTAACTAGAAATACTCAGAATACTGTAATTACGTAGTTTTTGGGGTACTTTTAAATCATAATTGAATACTGAGTACAATTTTCATTAATATCTAGACCATTTGTCTGCATTTTTGCAGCCAGTAAGGTGATTTGATAGAAAACAAGCTAATGAAAACCAGGACATATGGATAAAAAAACAAAACAAAACAAAAAAAATGTTAATGATTGATCGCTTATTGATTTTATGTTAAGAATTTGACCAGTTAAAAATGTATTCATGGATATTTTATCAATTTTCGTGGCAGCAACTGCACCTCATCTAATTTTGTTTTTTTTTCTGCTTGAGACCTTTGCTGAATCAGGAAATAAAAACTTAAAATGAAAAAGTCAATGAAAATGTGCAAAAAACACTTGGTTTCTATCTTATCCGTTATTAATGATTATTGATTGTTAGCGTTTTAACTATTGGTAAAGCAAAACACAAAATTTAGAGCCGTAAATGGAGAGGTGACAGTGACATCACCAGTTAAAAGTAACTAATAATCTGAGTAGGTTTTTTTGACGAATACTCTGTACTTTTGCTTGAGTATTTTTCTAACAACAGTGATTGAGTAATATTTTAACAGTGTAACAGTACTTGTACTTGAGTACAGATTTTCAGTCTTTCCACCACTGATTAGCACTAACTTGGGATTATGGTCAGGTATGAATCTAGATATAAGACTTTTTTTAAGATCACTTAGAAAGTCCTTACAGCCCCTTTAGATACATACTGACCCTTTAATATATGGATGCAGTCTCCTTGACGTTACCCATCTGTTCCTGGTACAAATAATAGTCTTTCATCAGAAGGGGCCACACTGAATTCCTGACTGTATAAGTAGCTTCTTCACTACAGGGTGTAAGACCTGCCAGAGCTGATCCTGATTGGTTGAATATTTACATTACTTAATGCAGTAATTAAAATAGAATCTTTATTAAAAGATTCAGAGTTAAGCCACTTTTTGACTGTTTCCTTTAGTTAAATCGCTCTTATGGACACTTCTTAGGGCCCTTCTGAGTCCCCTTCATTACCACTTCCTGTCTAGGAGTGACCGTTTACTCTCTCTCAGCCAATCACAGCCGTTCATCCCAGAAAGCATTGCGTCACAAACTTCAAGCGCGAACTTTGACCCATTTGTGTGCTGCGTGGTCTTGGATATTACACAATTTGACCCACATTTCCATATAAAGTAAGTTCGCTCAAGGCTTTTTATAACACTTTATGTAATCTGTGTTCACGTCTGTGTAGTGTCAGATATAAAAAACAGGTTTAAAGCGCGTGACAGCTCAGTAAGGAGGCATTTCCTCGAGTTAGCCCTGGCTAAGGTACAGTGACAGAGCTACATTAGCTCCAAAGGCTAAAAAAAATAACGGTTAATAATTTTACTCCATCAGTGGTGTTGACATTTTAAGGTTATTCACACTGGATGAAAGTTATTACAGGATATTTGACTAGCGTTACACCATAACTTCGAGAAACTTCTCTGGGGCTGAATTTAAACACATTTATAGTCAATAGCGTTTTGATTAGTGAAGAATAACTGTTTAACATCATAACTTTGACAATGCACTGGGAAACATAACAAAACTTGGCACGAAGCAAAGGTTAAATTTCCAATAAACTGCTTTTATTAATGCAGAGTTTGCATAAAATATGTAGACCACAAAGTAGCTCTATTTAAAACACCCCCTCTCTATTTAAAGTGAATACTTTGTATAATGGCAACATAAGTAATGTATTGAAGCCAATTTCTGTCAGTTAAAAATATAAAACTTAGAAACTGGCTATTTTCTTTTTTTGTTTTTGCACTTGAAAAGACAAAAATTTTGAGATAGAAAGACAAAATTAAAATTTTTTGCACCACAATTTTGACCATTTATCTCATAATTTTGACTTTTTTTACCTCAAAGTTTTTGACTTTTAAACTCAAATTTTCTTTTCTTTCCTTAAACTTAAAATTTTAAGTGAAAACTGCTGTTGGGACAGATGCTGGAGATGAGGGATGGTAATGTCATCTTAACCCATTCACTGCAGTTGGTAATTCATAGATGTGTCCGATAAGGTTCGCACGGTTGATTAATGTCTCAACTTTTATTTTAATTTTTTGTATATTAACATACAAACTTACATTGTGTGAGGTTAGATAACATCATATTTGTAATGCTGCGTCTGTAGGCTGTGTGAAAACATCTGTACTTTTGTTTTCACGAATGTCCATTTGTATGATAATCCAGGGCCAGTTGTTCAAAGGTAGTCTGATCGGATTATAGTAATCGTATTGGATCAAATTTTGAAAATGGGTTGTCCAAAAGGGAAAGGATTGGATTACATGATCCGATCCTTGTTTTAATCTGAATCAAACCTTCAGTTTGTATTGTTCTAAACTCTTCAGTAGGATTTGGATTACATTGATCCTCAAAAATAGGATTATCCTGATCCCAACAGGGGGTATCATTTAGTGTATTTACCTTTATTTATGTTCTGCACTTGATCTTTTTAACCATTGCAGTGATAAAAAAGACAATGTAGATATAAGCAACTAATGAGGCCTTACAGTAAAGTAAAGTAAAAATACAACGATCTTCTTTGTGTCTGTGCAGGTGAATTTCTGAGCAAGTAATGACCACAAGTCCCGTTCTAAAAGGTAAAGTGTATCAACTCAGTCTCAGTGCAATTTCATGATATACAGCTCATATTGTGTCGTTGAATTTCATGACTGTCTCTACTCTGCGCAGATGTCGTTGCCTATGTTGATGTGTGGTCATCTGACAAAACAGCAAACTGCTCAAAACCATTCGTTCAGCAGCTACAGGAAATGGGAGCTCAGGTAAGACCACAGACTCAAAAAAAAGTATGACTTTAAAATTATTGATTAAGGATGAGATTTGTAAACCAAGTGTCTTTTTTTGATAGGTATCAAAAACATTCAATAAACAAGTCACACATGTCGTGTTCAAGAACGGTCACTTAGCATCGTGGATGAAAGCGCAGAAAAGCGACGTGAAGCTGGTTTCTGTTCTCTGGGTCAGCAGGTAATAAACACACAGAGGGTTTGAACATTTTTCCAATCCACTGCAGTGTATTATGAGCATAATATTTCCTTAATAAATGATGATGTCGTGCAGGTGTTACGAGGATGGTGTACGCGCAGATGAGGAGTTGTATCCAGCCTTAAATGAGGAAAGCAATCCGGTGGTGAAGTACAAGAAAGTGAGTGCAGCCAGGTATCATCACACATACAGCAGATGTAAAAGATCAGTAACATTAATATTCATGTTTTTTCATCTGCATTTTTATTCTTACACTGGCAGACATTAAACCAGTGATAGTGCAAATGTTTACAGTACGTCTTTGCACTTACTTCACGCTCAGCATACTTTTTTACTTTACTTAATTAATTTAACTTATGAGGGTGAGAAGTTGGGACTCCAAGATTATAGTTGGAATTCAGTGACATCTGAATTCTGTTTTTCTTTCTTTGAATTTTGACACCCAAGTCAGAATTTTTGGCTTTTATCCTTTCATGTCTGAGAAAGATGTTAAAGTTCGGTAAGCTCAGAATTCCGATTTCTCTTGAGATACCTAATGAATATTATTTAAAGGAAAAAGTGAGAAACCCACAATGAAATTCTGAGATTATAGTGTATAGTCTGGTTCCAGAATTGTGTATTTTTCACTCAAAACTCTGAATCCACAAAGGAAATCTATGAACTAAGAGTTCTGAAAAAATTAAAGAGTCCTTCTTATCTCGAAAATCTGACTTAAATTTTTGAATTCTGACATTATTCACAGAAAGCTGACTTCAGTCTAATAATTCTGAGGCTTAAATTAAAATTGTATGATGTTTTCCAAACTTTTTGCCATTTATAACAGTGAAACATGAGATTGAGGAAATTTTACTGCTATGATTTATTCAGTCCTGTCACTCTGACCTTTGACCTCAGAAAACATAAAGGTTGAATCAAATAGATTTTGTCCCTGAAGCTATTCAGTGCTGCATGACAATGACTTGAGAGCACTGCTCCTGATTCTGTGCAGTCACGCTCGCTGTCAGTATTGAAACATTCACAAAACAGAGCCAATTCATTCAAAGAAACTCATTTATTTCAAAAAGTTTTAACTACAGTCGAGGTGATGAAAAGCTAAGGTCTATCTTAAGTGCCGAGGTTGTGTATTGCAAAGTTGACACATCATCTATTGGAACTTTTCTGTCTCTTTCTGTGTAGCATCGCTGCATGCAGCCAAAAGATTCTCCAGAGAGGACGCCGGAAAACGACAGACGCATGAAAAGAAAACTGGACAAGATGATGAAAGACCTGCAGCCCAAACAGTTATTAGGTAAGACTTAATCCCACCTGTCAGAAACTTTCAGAAACAACAGTTTGCAGTGTGATGACCGTAACTGTTTTACCCACAGATACGGATGTGTCACCCATCATCATCGACGAGGAGAACAGGATCATTTATAGTCCGGGGTTGAAAAGATCGGCTTACATGGCGCAGCGTTTGAAAGACATGAAGGAGAAACATGAATGCATCTCACCCACAGGTTTGTTACGCTGCAGTTTTTTCAGGCTGAGTGACTAAAATATTTCATCACTTTTCAGCACTGAACACTCAAACTCCTTTTTGTGGTTTTGTTTCAGCGTCACAGATGTCTGAACCCTGCTCACCCTCTGAGCTGAAGCCGTCTCTGGGGGGGACACCGACGGTCTTCAAATTAATGTGTAAGACAATAATGCTGCACATAAATACATCACTTTGTTGCTTTGCATCCTGAAAAGATGTCACTGCTATCAAAGCCAAACATTTAGTCCTCACAGGAGCAAACTGATATTAGGACTAGGGCTGAAAGATATATCATTATTGTATCAGTATCTAGATATGAACATTCAAAATGTGAATCAATAGTGTCAAAAACATCAACAATATAGATTTTCTCTGCTCATTCTGGCAGTTGCTTGATTATTGGTGACCTTCTGTTTGAATAGATGACTGACGGTGAGTTTTAATCAATAAACCACACTTTCCACATCCTGTTGTATTATGATGCTTTTATTTTTCTGAAAAATGCTGAGCTCAAAGTCATATTATATCAAATTGATTTTGAGATTTCTGGCATTAATATCGAGATTTGAAATTTTGTCTGTATCGTTCAGCCTAATTAAAACCTTGTGTTTTATTTTTTCTTCGACACAGACGACCAATCAGATGATGATCCCAGTGCCTCTGCTGCTGAACCCGGCTACTCACCTGATAAAGGGGAGGGAAGAACAAAGGTTGATACCACAGTCTCTGAAAAACCTTGGCTGTCACCCTGCCGTGATGTGCACAAGCGGATTCAGAGCCCGAGTCTTAAAAGTCTTAACAAGAAGGACAGTGATACACCAATACAGGTCAAAGGAGCAAGTGCAAAAGACTCTGACTTTTTGGAGGAAGGGGAACAAGTAGGGGTTAGACAGAAAAAAACAAGGCAGAGCTCAGTTAGAAAAAAGTGTGCAGAAAAACGAACGCCTCAAATGGCTGAGGGATCGGAAACGTCTAAGAATGTTCAGAAAGAAAAGAGACAATCGGAGGTGAAACTTCTCAGCCCGTCGCCCGATAAATCTAAAAAGGGAAAACTGAAAGCTGCTAAAACCTGCACAGAGACTAAGACTCATTCTCTTTCTGACACACTGGATTCTCCTAGTTACCCCCCATCACCTGTGGCAGCATCAGGTAATGTTTCAGTTAAGCCCTCAAAAGAGTCTTCATTTCAAAAAGCACCCAGACGACCCAGACAGTCACTCTCTTCCTTGGTACGACCTTTCACTGTGCCTACTCGCACTAAAAGTGCTACCTCTACCTCAGCTGATGGGGATGATGACACATTTGAGGACTTTTTCTCCCCGGCTAACCTCAAACAGGGGTCGCAAACACCTGTTGTAGCAACTCGACCTGTAGGAAAGGCTCCTTCTTTTGAGCTTCCCTTCGACCTGGGCACCGAAACAAACAAGAAAAAAACACAGAGAAGAAGTGAGAGCATCTCATCTGAAGCTAACAGCAAAAAGAAGAGGAAACTGGAAGAAGGTCAAAGTGGAAAGCAGACGAGTGAGACGCAAAGTCACCCACAACTGGATGTTAAAGAATCTCTACCTCCTTCGGATGCTTCGACAGCAGAAGTCAAACCTGTGGAAAAAAAGCAGAGAAGACGCACTTTGCCAGTTACAAGAACTGAAAGAGCTTCAAGTGCTGAAGTAAAAAAGAAGAGGGCTTCAAAATCGGAGCAGGCGGCGACAGTGACAGAAGTGAACACAGAGTCAGAGCAGCAGGAAAACTCTGCTGACAGTGTTTTTACTCATGTGAAAAGTGAGTAATGAAACAGGCTCAACTGATCAAGTGAAAGTGTAAAAGTGTGAAATTATTTTATAAAATTCAATCTCCTACAAGAGCAAAAGTTTCCCATAATGTTGTGCTGCCTGTTTATGGAGTTTACAAATTAATATATGGAGTGAATGCTTGATTGCCAAACAAACACTGTGATATATTTTAGTCTATGAAAGCATTTATTTTATTTTATTTTTGGATGTGCAGGGAATATAAGAAACAAGAATAAAGAAACATTCCTGATATTAATGAGCCCATTTCTATGGAACCATCATTTTTGTGTGTCTAATCTGTGAAACTGGGGCACAGTTCTGTGTTACATCCTAAATTTGAGGTGGGTATTTGTTATTATCAGGAACTTGAATCGCTTTAAGTGTGTGTCTGAACACTTGTGGGTGAAAAAACAGGAAGTTTTCAAGTGGAAAACCTTCAATTTTGCCTGACATTACAAATGGAGCAAAGCTTTTATCTAATAGGAACCTTACAAGATGTAGTTGTGGTTTGCATTTTCTAAGCCCTGAAGTAAACCGAGTTGCTGTTTTCAGTTATGTGCTTTGACTTATAATGACATTTAAATGAAGGATTGCACCTTTAATTCAACGCAGCATGAGTTTATAGTGTGTGAGTTTATGATAAGCTGAAGCAAAGTGCAATCACTGATAGCAGCAGTTTGTTTGTAAGTGTTTCATAAACATGTAAAGTCTTATGTTTGTGTCTCCGCTCAGCTGTGAATGTAACAGCAGATGTGAGCATGCTTGAATACACACACACACAATCATCCTTGCCTGCTGTGTGATAACTTGAGTGACACCCCCCCCCCCCCCCCCCCCCCCCCC
>RPOG01005906.1:0-27961 GCA_008086565.1 Thalassoma bifasciatum
GGGGGGGGGGGGGGGTTCGTCTTAACCACCATTGGCCAAAGACTGCGCGAGAGACACACCTGTGAGCGCCAGAGGCTAAGGAGATTGGCTGCGACCTGAAAATTACACCTGTGGGGGAAACGGGGGGGGAGGAGGGGTCAGGCTACATGTAAACCAAGCCCTTTACAAATTCAGGCTCTGTCTTCTTGAGGAGCTTAACCGACTCACACCGCCCTGTCCTCTCGAGGACCTTTTTTTGTTCAAGACGAGCTGCCCCGCTGTCCTTCTCTCGACTGCACGAAGCTTTTGACCAACCAAAACAAGGCCCCAAACCGGGAAGGAGACTGCGATGCCGACGTAGATGGACTTTTCCTGACGAGAAAAAAAAAAAGGAGGGTTGGCGGTGAGGTCTCCAGCTGACAGGAAGTCGTCCAGCAGGAAAGAGGAAGACTAGCCAACAGGGCGTCAAGAGCCCTCATACAATGATGCCTCTTGTCTTGGGTTTCTGGCTCGGTGACCACACCTGGGAGAGACGGGGTAAACTCACAAACGTGATCCCTTCTTTGTCTTCGCTTTCCACCTTTAAAACTTCAGCTGTTGTCGTAGCCTGTTGCTCAGTGACGGTAAGGTTATAATTTTACGGACAATCGTTCATCATCTAGGATCGGGAATGTGCAGCAAACAAATTAGGTCATGGTACGAAAGCCCTCAGCGATTGTGTGCTGATAGAGGAGAGTACAGGTAGTTTCGATGGGAAGCAAAAATAACGTGTATCGAATTCCAGCTTCTTTTAACCCGAGAGAAGAAGAGGAAACAATAGAAGCCAACGCTCATTCCTAAACTGGATAGACCAGTTGGGGCAGGTAAAGGCAAACTGCCAGACTTGTCAAAGGATATGAAGATTGAGGCTGACTCCGTCTTTTAGAGCTCCCTAACTTTATCAACCAGGAGACATCTACGGTATGACCACGCTTTAAAATTCATTATCTGATAGCAAAAACATGAGGAGGTTGACTAGAGCTGCTGCTTCGTGATGGTTCATCTGAGTTTAGAACTCATTTGGAAACTTTTTTCTGCTACCTGTTGATCTGAATTAACATTTTAAGATATTTTTTAGTTTGAATTGTAGCTTGTAGGGATTGTTCGTTTTTTTGTCTCAAGGCATGGATTTTGCAGAAGAACCTGCCTCTCATGGTTTCATAACGGGAAGAAAAAGTGTGGATGTGTGTGTTGGACATAAAATGTCTGCTAATCCGTTCCCCTTGCCTCTGAGCTTTAGCTGCATGTTGAGTCAGAGCGGAGTCGGGCTTATCAGAGCAGATAATATTCTCAGACTACGATAAAGACAGAAACAAATTTCTGAATGTTACTTTTAGGGGACACTTTTTGTACACGAGGACCGCGGCAGTCTGCTGAGAAGAAAGGGAAATGGAGGGAAAATGTCGACCGTGTACTGTACAGTGGCGAGTGCAGAGCGAGGTGGAGGACTGTGATTGGTGGAAAGAGCAACATTTGTTCATTTCTTTCATACACCTGAATAGCTGCGAGTCACATGAGTGCTGGCCGCTCTGACTGTGTGTGACAACAGGGCGGGAAGTGCAGGGGAGACTCGAAGAGAAAGTTCGATTCAAAGAGGAAGATGTGGACGGGTTTTATGGCGGCGTTTGAGTCCCAGGTGTAGAGAGAAAGAGGACGGCAGGTCTGACAGTGAGAGGGGTGAGAGGTGACGTTCAGGCTGTAGATTGATGGAGCAGATAGGGTGAGTGACGCTGCATTATGGGTCAGACCTTTTCAGAAGCTAATGCTATGCTAACCTCAGGGGATGGTGATTCATCTTTTTGGGGATAAAAACTATAAATCAACTTCAGCTGGTGGAGGGAAAAACTTTGTACCTCTGGGGACAGAAAAGCACTTTTACTAATTTAGGATTAATGTGGATTTCTTACATAATCTATTTGTTATCACTCTTTTTTTCACTTTTACATTTCTTCAAGCTCATACCTTTAATTCAAGAACTTTTTTTCTTTTCGGATAACCCATTATTTTTTTTATACATTTCTTTTTGACAATTTTTTTTCTTTCTTTTTTTTAATTTTTAATTTTTTAAACAAACTTTAGCAAACATATACATTTTTGGCTACTTTTCTTTAAAAAAATTATCTAATATTTTTCAGAATACACATTAATTTTCACAGCTTTAGACATTTTTTATTTTATATTTTTTAAATTATATTCTAAATATATATCAGCTTTAACTTTATTATGATTTTAATTCTTTTAGAAACACTTAAAAAAAATCTTTAGAATTTAGTCTTTATTGTAAAAACATTTATTTCTAACAATTTTTTAGATTCCACATTAATTTTCACAGCTTTTGACTCATTTATTTCACCTTGTAAATTATATTCTTAATATATTTCAGCTTTTACATTACTTTTACAACACTCTTTACTCTTTAATTTTACTTACAGTAAAGACCCTGTTATAGAAGGAGGAGTGTAGAAAATGTAAATTGATGTATGCAAAAGTCTGGACTTTGTTAATCAAATTGGTTGAATATATTATAAGCCTCATTGAAATTATACAAAACAGGAAGTGAACAAAGACGTGATGAAGGGTGGGAGGAGTCAGTGGCTACAACATAACCTTTAAATCTGCTCCATCACTGAGTTCATTTGTAGAAACAGTGGCTGGTGGATGATAAGCAGCATCAGGGCTGGACCTCAGCGCTCTGAGGGCCCAATTAGGTGTCGCGTAGATAAGGTCCAGAGTTAAATAAGGTTTTGGGTTTCCCGGCCATTGTTTCCTGACAAAGACAGCAACTATTGATTAAGGGCCAGGCCAGTTTACCTATCAGGTTGTTGACTTCACGGTGGAGTCACATTCCAGTGCAGAGGGCAGTTACCTGATCACGCCTCACTTCCAACAAGCAAAAAGCGTGGGCAAGCCGTTCATACTCCCACAGAGCTCCATGTACAACAATGGGGAACCTAACGCTGTGCGTGACGCCCAGAAGAGCTGAGGAGGAAGTTTTAGGAGTTTAGGAGTTGGTTAGATGTTTTTCAACTTGCTCACTTTGATCAGGTACTGTTGGTTCACTGCTTATTCTACCAGCTTGACTTTTCACTCTTTCTGTGTCTCTCTTTCTCCCTCTCTTCTTCCTCAGCGGGCCTGCAGCACTGGTTTATAATGCTGATGATTAACTAAATAGAGTCTGGGAGAGCAGGTCTGCTTGGCTTTCTCATTTCATGGGGCCTGACTGACCGGGAGGAAGACGGAGCGTTCTCAGGCAGCGGGCTGGAAATTCAAGATCCTTTCTTTTTTTTCTCTCTCTCTTCCTTCTTTCTTTTTGGCCCACTCCCTCCAGAAGTACTCACTTTACTTTGGTTTTGTTACATTCTTTCCTTGGGGTACCTTTCATGACGGTAAGGTTACAGGTGCATTCTCCCTTTTCCTTCTCCACCTTGTTTCTGTGAACTTTTTCCCTCCCTCATACTCTCTTTTCTTTCTCTCGCTCTCCCTCCCCCTCCTCCTCTCTTGTGATCTACTTTTGCATTGCTTGCAGGGTAACTGGGAACTTGTTCCTTTTATTGGAGATCACAATAATGTCCGTGCTTTAATTTTTTTCTTGTTTGAGAAAAAATCGTACTTTTTGAAAAGTTTTGATAAGAGATGGCAACTTTTTTCTTCTTTCTACATTAGAACAAGAACTAAAATAGGATGATCAGCCAACACTGTATTTAATTGCCAAATTGTCTAAAATAATCAAAATAGACTCAGTGTTATTTTTGTCTACAAAGATAGTGAATGAGACTAGATGTAAACGTGTGCAGTGAGTGTGGGGTTTTCACGCCGTGTACCTGTGAAACCGTGTTATTCAGTAAACGAGGGCTGTTTCAGTGACCTTCTGCACACACGGCGCCGACTCAGGTCGAGCCTAGCAGCATTCCTTCAGCCTTTCATCACTCAGCAAACACAAAGACAACGGCGCGAGAGGTCCACCATCTGAAAACAGACACAAAATATAGCTTTTCCTTTCTTCCATTACCTTACAAGTCTTAAAACGGTTGTTTTAGAGGAAGAAAAGAGCAAAAATCACCAGTCTGTTGGGCTATGATGCGAGACAGAAACAGCGCCCTGAGGCTGACAGGCTTCTATGACATGGTGGCATTTTTGAGCGTGTAGTGTTTGAAATTAGTAACTGCCATGGGTTGTGTGAAAAGCAGCCCTCCCAGCCTTGCCGTGCCATAGATTTAGACTAGTCGGAACAGGTTTGGGCAATCATTAACGACTTCTGTGGCCCAGTCTTGTGTGACGGAGAGTTTAAGCTGAAAACCCCAACCACAACAAGGGCTGTGCACTGATCGTATGGAGAGGTGGTCTCCAGATAAGGACTTCCCCTTTCCTACCTACAGCTCTATTTTCTTTGCTGCTATAAACTTAAAACCTAAGCATGAATCATGGAAAGGAGAATCTGATTTTTTAAAAAGCTTTTATTAGCTGATGCTCATTTCTGAAGGTTTATAGCTGAGCTCATCTTTTTCCCATTTAGACAAAGCTGTTGAGCTTGAGTTAGTAGCCACACTGAGTCATTTTTTTTAACTTTATCTCTTACAAACAAAGATTTCCATATCTAATAGTCTAATTCATATTCGGGTGTTTATCTCCATCTTACGAGGCAGCATTGGATTTCAATACTCTCTCTAATACTGCCTGGTAATGATGATGATAGTCATCTTTGGACTCCAACCACCACGTCAAACCACCGTCGTAGCTTTAGCCACTTCATGCTACTCACTCCAGACCTGCAGACCTGTCTCTCAGGATCCATCTTACCTGACAGTGCTGGATTGTACAACTGTTGTTCTAACACTGTCTGGTAACGATGTTTCCTGGGTGACTCTTTGCTCTCCATCAAATGTTAAAAACCCGCGAGGCTCCTTTGATGTTGTCATCGAGAGGTAATAAGAAGTGCTGGCTCTTTACTCTGGAGTAGTGACGCTGGTTAATATTCACTTTTTACTCTGAAGTTTATTCCAAGAAAAGCTGAGCTGCTTTCTGTTTAGAGTACACCTGTCTGTAAAGATGCCTCAGGCTGTGTGCTGATCAGTCAGAAGTGAAAGAAAGCGCGGCGCAGATGGTATAAAGCGTTGCCAGACTGGGCTTTAGTTTGTGAAAATACAGCCATACTCAAGTCTAGACCTTTTACTTTGGAATAAGTTAATAACACAAGCCTTTGTGCGGTAGTCTCCTGATAGTGATGTTATTTTTTGTACTTCCCTGTCTTTTTTTCTGTTGCTTTTATGGCAACTACACCACACCCAAGTTAAAGAACAGCAGCAGCAGTCAGTTGATGGTTCCACCGGTCCTGCAGGGCCTTATTTCCTTGTTCCCTCCCCTGAACAGCGTTAGTCTTTGTGTTGTGTGGCAGTGATTGGTCCAACAAGCCGTACCTGCGTGGCATATCCTGAAACTGACACATGAGCTCACCTGAGAGGGCTTTGCTTATAGCAAACTAGGCAACGGACGCTTTGGCCTCCTCCCAGCTTTATTAGCGTCTTTCTACATATGATACTTCAGTAGAGACTCTATGAAAGTTGGCTTAATATGGATATAAAGTATGAGTTTAAAATCAGCATCTAGATTTAAAATTACACATCAATATACAGGCTGAACTGTGAGGTCTGAGTAACAAAGGGAGGTAATAAACATGGAGCAAGCAGAAACCTGGTGTTTGTTTAAGGAGGGAGAATAACCCCGCAAATATAGAGCCGCACCTTTATTTGCCCACCCAGCTCCATTATCCAAGCCACAGAGACATGAAAAAGCTTTTTTCCACCCTGCAGTTGTCCCTTCTCTTTGCGTAATATTTGTGCTATAATGCTGTAATGTAGAAAGAGGGGAACAAAAAGGGTTCACTTTGCTTCTTTCCTGGGTCTGTTTACTCGTGGCTTTCTCTGCATGCTCAGCCAATTTAAGTGAATCATAAATGAATCAAAGTACAACGTGTAGATTAGAATCTGAGGCAGCAGCTAAAGAAGAAGTGCTCATTTTCCCAACCTGTTTCTGCTGCTCTGTTCTGTTTCCTCCTGCTTTTTTCTTCCTCTTTTGCGCAGGTGGAAGCTCAGACGTCGTCCTTCCAGCCTGTTGATAGGCGTCTTACCAGACATGGTTAGATGTAATAATTGGTGTCTAATACTGTCTGGTAATGCCGTCCATTAAATGGCATTACCTTCTGCTCTCTTAACTTCCCCCTCTTTTGCTCTTACGCGGTGTATTGACAAAGAACAGTCAGGGGAAGCACATCAACATATTTATAGACGTGGCAGATGGGGCTGAATGATGATGACTATTGAACTATGATCCTCGCACTGGAAGAGTGATTGATTTTTTGAGGTTTCTTCCACGTGACTTGAGTCAAAGTTACTCCACTGAGCAACAGTCCAAGAAAACATCTTTACATCTCAAGTATAGGGAGTAAAAATAAGCCTCGAACAGGAATGTCAATGTGAATGCAATGTTAAAAATGTACAAAAGAAAATGCTGTAACTTTTATCCACTGAAGGATCTGTTTTTTTCCTCCCACTGTAATAACTGAATTCCTTCTTGGGTACTGGCTCTTCTCCAGGTACAGTAGAACAATGTGCACAGTTTTTAGACTTCATTATCTTGAACACATTCTGTACATTATAGAGCTAATTCCTGTAAAGTGATGCTATGTAATGTAAAGAAAATATTGAATAAAAGTGGAATCAAACTGAAAGGCATCTTGTTGATTTCTTCCTCTAAATATAATCATTTAATCGTCCTTTAACTGTTTGTTCACATCCTTGTTGCTCTCTGCAGCAGCGTCCCTGCTCTTTGTGAACTCTTTACTCGGACAGACCGGAATGCCGAGCCTCAGTCAGGTGTGGATCAGGTTACCGCTGAACAGAGCTTCTTTTTAAATGCCTCAATTTACCCATGAGGTCCCCCCCCCCATCAGCTAAGCCCTCATTGTGTCCCGGTCTATGGCGGCACAGAAGACCTGCTTGATAAACCGAGAAGCACAAGGCGTGTTTTCACTGCCAGGTCCTGGGTGACTTACACTGTTGAAATCCATACATTCAGATCCGTTTGGCCCCTGGTTACATTTGAAGACAGTTTTTCTGGCACTGTTCTCCCTATCTCTCCCCCTCACACACACACACACACACACACACACACACACACACACACACACACACACACACACACACATAGAGCCAATAGTAATGGTGGTGGTGTTTAATTAAGCCTGCTAGCTCAGCGCTCTGTTGACTGGTTAAACGCAGCTCTGATTTTTATCAGTTGGAACACAAACACCAAAAACCATTAAGCTGTTTAGCATAAAAAGCCTCAGGCCTCATTGATCCCTCACGCTGAGGAGGCTAATTCATCCAAGAAAGAGTATGTTTACCCCAGAAGAGTAAAATCCCTCACATAAAATTCATGACATGGATAAAAAATAAACTCCATCCTGTTGCTCAAGGAAGGTTAGCTTGTTAGCATTAGCTTATTTTAAGCTAGCAGGCCAAATATGTTTTTTAAAATTTTTTTTAAGTTAGCTTGCTTGTTTGGAAAAAAAATCCCAAAGATAGCTAAAACAATACATTGACTATCTTTACCTTTGGTGGCAGCAGTCTGTCCTCATGAACTCTGTGACTCACAGGCCAAGAACTAAAGTTTCCAGTAACAGCTTCTATGAGCGGTGAATCACACCCTGACCAGACATATGCCGTTATTATAGCTCCTTCAGGTTATCAAAAAGTGTTGGATTTCTAGGAATGAAATATTATCTTTTGGGGAAAAAACCCTCAACTCAATCAGAAAGAGCCAGAGCAGTCTCAGCAATAACTCTGTTTTACAATAATTCACATTGTTGGTGATATCTGAGCAGTATTTTCAATTTTCAATCGTAGACGCATTTAGTATTATAAAAGGTTTCTCTGAGATTTTTCCTGAATCCCTGACACAGTATCATCAATTACTGGGGATGTTTTAGATGAGTTTAGTGAGACCTGTTGTACTCCTCAGAATCAGAATCAGAAAATACTTCTTTTAATCCCAGTTGTTACCATAGATCATAATAAAATACAGCAGTAAGAAGATAAATGTGACAGGGGTGATAAAATAAGAAATAATATGTATAAACAATAAGTACAAAATAAGCAGTAAACACCAAAAGTAATAAGTACCATAGTTAAAGCAACATTTGCATTACATATGTTGTGACTGTAGCAGGATAAACTGCTTTTAACATGTACACAGTGTTCCAACAGATTTACAAACAGATTGCTCAGTTGACAGGTGGACAAATATTGTAGATAAATTGATAAAAGGGAAAAATAAAAAGAAATATGTCCAGGTTTATAGTTCAGTGTCTGGTGATTAAAAGGGAAGGAGTTCCTAAGTCCGACGTGAATCTATGCCTATATACATCATAGTCTATTAAATTATTACTAGTAATTACTTAATTAATCATAACCTGAAAATGCGGATCTATCTAATGCTTAAATCAAATTTATGTCAAAACAACTTCCTACATTTGAGTTTTTCTATTTAAAATGTATTTTTCATTTTGAACAATCAACTTATTCAAATTGGTAGAAAATGAACAGAGGAGAAACACTTTTGTGTTTGATGATTAAATATGATAAGCTAATGCTTGTACTCCTGAATAGAATTTTTTTAATGTGACACAAAGTTTTCTTTTTTTAAAAAAAGGCAAAATTCTACATTTTCAATGCATAATAGTGTAGCCCTTATTATACACAAACAGCTGTCTGTGGATTCATATAGCCATCTAATACTGAGGTTAGATGTTCACTGTCATTAGGGGAAAAAAGAGCAGATGGCACAGATCTTTGACACTTTTTCATTCCTACAATTAAAGTAATTACAAAGTGCTTTGCATAATTATTGGCATTATCCAAATATACTTTTTACTTTTCATTAATCTTAACACCTAAAATCCTGAATCATATCTCTGAGGCTTTGTTGGTTGTCTCGTCACGGTTTAATTTTCACTACATAAAAAAAAAAGAAAATATGTTGATAAATTGACACAAAACAGGCACTTGAAATAAAAAGAAGTACATCAGTTCAGTCATAGGAGGAACCTGTTATTAGTCACTTCCCCCTTCATGACGTCACATCCTGGATCACATTCCTGACAGGCAGAGAGCCTGCAGAGGATTCCTGCACTGGTCTGTGCATGCTTGTTGCAGTCAGACCAGATTCCTGCAGCTCTGCTGTTTGCAGATGAGGAGGCTGGATTCACCTAGCTGGGTTTGCCACTGAAGTGGAACAGGAGCAGAACAGCAGACATACCTGTGAACGTGCTGACGTACCTGAATGAGGAGCAGTCACATACTTACAGTAATGGTGCAGGGAACTCCTTCAACAGTCATTCACAGAGGAGTGGTTTCTATTATAGTTTATACGACAAGCGGATGCTTATATGTAGGTTACATCTAAATCCTCCCTGAACATCTTAAAGGAATCTTCCACGCTTTTAAGGTTAATTGCACTTATGTAATTACAGCTCTGAGGCCAAGTTCAAGGACAAAGGTGTTTTTGAAGCTCCACCAAACAAAAAAGTGAGTCAGCTCAACAATATATTTAAGGGCTTCAATGTAAAGGTTGAGTAAACATTTAGACACTTTTCTCTCATATATATTTAAAACTGAAGAATGACTTCAGAAGGATAAAGATAACAGAAAGAGAAAATGAAATGTGATGACCTCATCAAATTCATATATTTCCCCTATATTTTGAACCAACATGATACTCTGTAATGGATAACTAAAATTCTCTAAGACTTTTTATCTCAAGACCATGAGATATTTTGATGTTTTATATTAATGGAGATTTCAGAGTTATTTTTTTAATCAAAGAATGAAACATATGCATGGATTACAGTAGACTTTTCCCTTGAACATTTTGATGTAATCATGTACTTTTTGCCTGAGTTTCTTCTCATTGTTGGCTCTGTGTTGTCATTCAACATGGAGACCAATTGAGGCCCAGCAAATACAAACAAACAGCCATGAAGGTTTCAGGAATTAGCGCTCTTGCTTTTACATCAACAACATGCTCTGATTTTGAACAGGTCCATCTGCAATGTTGACTGACTGCTGCTTGTACATTTCCATAACAGTTTCATGGACTAACCTCAGGACACAAGAACAAGAACACATAATCGGGGGGGTTTGTGGTTTGACATTAACAATATGATGCATGTTTGATCTCAGGTTAGATTAGCTTTCTTCTTTTTTGATTGGAACACAGAGTCGCATTACTCCTGCTATTGTCCTATTTGTTTAGGATGAAATATCAAATTATTTAGGGACCCTCCAGCAGTCTGAGTTTACATTTTTTTTTTACCATTTGCGTCACTGAGCTGACTGATGATCTCTGAAAAAGTTCTGACTGTTTTAAGGTACTTAATACAGATACTTTCTTTGGATGTACACATTTTTAATTAGCTGCTGCAAAACACAAAATGAATTGTTGGCTTTGGCCTGGTTGAAATCTTTAACACTGCTCCTGTAGGTGGATTAATCCAGAGATGGTAATTGTTTGAAAAGGAAAGTTAAAAGCAGTCATTAGGTGTTACTGTCCTATCATTTCCAGTTTTAAACACCTTTACAGTGTAAGATTGCAGACCCTTAGTGTCCTATAGAAAGACTCACAGAGATAACAAAGGTGGGTGAAGTATTTTCTGTTTGGTCATTTCCTTGTCAAAGCCTAACAAAAGATGAATCATTTTTCACTTGAACTGGAGTGGTATTCCTCCTGGGCCTTCTCATAGCTGTGGAGGGTGTAACCAGCTCAGTTAATGACGTTAATCCAGGAGGTTTCCATCTGAACTATAAACACAAGCAGCATCAAGCTGTTTGCACAAAGAGGAGGTGCACAAGCTCAGCTGCGTAACAGTAAACCAACATTTATCTACCACGGTATATCCATGAACATCATTAAACACCAAAGACTGGTGAAGCCATTTTATTTATCATTGTATACAACCAGATCAAACCAATAGGAATACAAAGAATTAAGGTAGATGAGAAATTAACGTAAAAAGATGGAAGTAGAGCACTGGTTCATGCTCCACTCAGAACCATCATTGATGACTAATCAACATTGATGAAAACAGTGGGATGTGGCTTATTGACAATCAATCTGTTTATTTTAGACTGGAAAAGAAAGTGTGTTCAGTCCATAGCTGTCAAATTAGAAACACACCTGTTTGATAATTTGTTATTTTAGTTGTGCCGTGCAGCTGAGCTACTTCCTGTTGCCTCATTATCACGAGAACTTGAAGTTACTGGTAAATAGCTTTCACTTCACTTTCTCATGATTGCTGATTTTGAGCATCAGTATCTGTTAGCTGTCACCTGAATGAAGTAAAAAATTACTAGAACAACCGAGTTTACTTTGCTTTGGTGTATTTGTATAACCGTAATAACAAAAATATAGCTAAATAACAGATAACTTTATCGACACAATAGGCAACTGTATATGAATAAATAACTACAACTGTATACAATAAAAAACTGGTGCTTTCACTTACCTCCATCAAAAACGTAATTTAACTAGGACGTGCAGATTTTTAAGAGTGTAGTGACTACACCAGGTACAGTATTTTTTATGTATTTTAACCCTCTGATGCATGAATAATGAAAGTCAGTGTCAGGATTTTTCCCCTTGAGTGTTTTTATTTGTCTTAAGGCATGAAAAAAAGTTTTTTTCAAGTATTTGCAACTGAGCATTCAACATAAAACAGTGTGAGCTTAATGTAAATGTGACTTTTTTGTTTGACTTCTTTTCTTTTCACAATTTTTTTTGTAATCTCATAAATAATTTTTTTTAATGCTTTGTGAAACATTTTAACTCTTTCATTTATTTTAACACTGAATAATTTATAGTTAATAAGCTTTTTCACCCTCAAATGTTTGTCTACAACTTTTTAAAAAATATATATGTTTTGAAAAAAATTAAAACCATTTTTCAGACCCTGAGCAGAATAAAAATATCCTGAAACAGACTAATATTAATTTCCACCACATGAACCATTGAATTTAGGAGAAATAAGTTTTAAATAGGTGTCCACTCGAATGACTGCAATGCACCACAGGGTTAAATGAATCTGAAAGAGAAACTACATATGTGGCCAGAAAAGTTTAAAGTCAGTCTTAACTCAGTCCAACTTAACCCTCACATTTGTCTGGAGTGTTTATGGTTGTATGAAGACCCTGGGAACGGAGTGTGCCCCCCCTCTCTCCAACAGCCCCCTCTTCACTGGTGTAACTCTATAAGGGAATCATGAATAGTGGGAGACAGAGGGACCCTATTGAGGCGAGCCTTTCTTTACATCGTAATTTAACTCCATTCCTTCCACTATAACACCTTGACAAGGAGAATCCCTCCAAATAATGGGTTGTGCAGGGACACCATTGCTGCAGGCTGCATCCCTGTAATTGCCGAGCACTTCCTGGTACAGGAGGCAGTTGAGATGACATGGGAATGGGCGAGTCTCCAAAGACACACACATTTTATGGTGTCACCGCCCTGAGACAGAGAGCCACGCACACCAACGTGCTTCACACTAATGGCACACGCTCATCACTGGTTTAATCTCCATGCAAATGATTAAAACACACATTCACCTATTTCCCCTTAAGTGATATATTCTGTGTAATGTTGTGTTTGTTGGGATTACAAGGAAACTGTAGGAACAAGGAAGGAATGTTACTCGTAACTGCTTCATCTGCAATAAAACAGGGAGGAAAGTAGGAAAAACAAGCAAAAATTCAAAGCGTGACAACTTTTTCATCATCTCTTGGCTGACAGCAGTAAAGCTTAACTGGAAAATTTTTAGTCAACATTCACATTGCATTGAACATATGGATAGTAATTCAAAACTACATGCATTAAAGTTGATTTCTCATATAAAAACACATACACACACACTTTTACACTCATGCAAACAGGCTCTTGGCAGATGGTGAGCCATGAGGTCGATGGGGCTGTAAAACAAGCCTGTTCTCTTTGTCCACCTACGCAGCACTTTGCACAGCGTGTCTATCAGATGGCGGCTCTTTATCAAGGTGTGGCTGACACTGGCTCCACACAAAGCTCTGTTAAACAAGAGTTTGGTATCAGACCCATGTCTAATAACGGGGGTGCAGTGGCTGAAGTTGCACCCCTGCCAAACAGGTCTCTGTCACTGCTGCTGTTTCACACTCAGGCACTTAAATGGAAAATTTACAGCCGTGTGTGTAAATCACTGCAGTAATGTCTTGTAAAGTGAGTCATGCGGGAAATTTGTTACCTTTATTAGAGGATGTGATGACAGCTGGAGTTATATTTTACATCAACCATGGAGGTTAACTTAACTCTGGTAGGAATTATTTTGTCAAACTTCATATCCCCCAGTAATTTGCTTTATAAACTATTCTTCTCAGGCCTCAGAATCACTGACTCACTGATAAATATTATGAGTGGCTTCATCCCTTTCCTAAAAATCTTTATACACACGGTTTAGCGTCACAGAAAAGAACCAGCTTGAAGAACAACAGCGCTTTCTGCTACAAACCACTTAGCTACTGGGTTCAACCTTTTTTTTTTTTTTTAAATTTATGTATGGTATCAGTGTTTAACTTCTTTTCAAAGACAGTTATAGTCAAAACTGGCTTGTTACATCAGCCCCAGAATGTCCCACATACACCCAAATAACCTGAGCCCTAAGATCTGAGCCCCTTGTGGACAAATCAGGAGCAGCACTTACAGGCATAAAATAACAAAAAAGATAACAGAATAACTAACAGTCTAATCTCTAATGGTCCCCATATCTCTTGTAAGTCATACTGAATTGAAGCATGACATATTACCACACTGAAATAGTTCCTTCTGACTCATGCATTACATCTATTGTTGTGCTGGAACCACATATTACTAACAATAGTTCAGCACTTAGAACAGATTTTTCCTCCAACATTAAAGGGACAGTGAGGACTTTCTGGGTGATCTTGAAAAAATCTCTAGATTTATGCTTGATCATAATCTACAACTTAAAATGAGATCATCAGCGCTAAAATTGGTTATTTCTAAATGCTATTTCATAGCACGTCGCTCAGGTCAGATCAGATTGGTTTACGGCACACCAACGTTTCTATGACAATGCTGCACAGACAGACCAAGTTAAGCAGATTTTACCCTCTAAAAACTATTTCTAGGATTATTTTGTTGTAATGGTGGACACTGGAGCTGGACTGTCTGACAGAAAAAGGACAGAAGAGCAGAAGAAAGCTAAATGAGAGTGTGAAAGAGCACAAGTTAAAGGCTAATCTATTTGTGAAAATGTTCATTCCAATTCACAGGCAGCAGTTTTTCTGCAGTGGACTGTTCAAACCTGAGAGTCTGTCACTAAAATGAAGAGCAGGTTACATTTGCTGTTGTTTGGTAGAAGAGCACTGGTAGGACATAACTATAATACACTAACATTACATGTTACAGGCACGTCATGGCTGTGAGTAGCACTAAATGTAGGAGGCTACTGCACCGGGTTCACTTGTTGTCACATTTCAAACAACAGCTCTACTGCACTGTATCTGCTGAAAGTTGTTCTTAAACTAAGAAAAGTAGTGTGTGGTGTTTCCACCAGTTTTTAAAATGTGATATCCAGTTGTTCAATTCCAGGTGTAATGGAAACACAGCTGATATTTCTTTGGAAGTTTATTGGAAATTGTGTTGTATCATTGATTGATTGGCTTTGTAACATACTGTAAGTTAACATGGTAATGTATCATGATGAGTTGTATTGTATTATACCATTGAACTCTATCTTATCTTATCTTATCTTTCCTTAATCCACCCTTACTTAACATATCATATTGTATCGCAACCTGATGCAATTGCTCTACTGCTTTAATGCAAGCCTAAAAGATTCCACACAAAAATATAATTTTGCTGTCACCAGTGCTCACAAGTATTAGTATCTCAGAGAGCCTGGACTGAATTTATTAACAAGGCAAACCAAACCCAAACTGTCCTGACGTACAAGGTTCACTGTTTATTAGACAGTTTTTTAAATCCTGTCCTCCCACCAGATTACAGACTCTTTTCTAAAAGAAGTTGAACTGAATTTAACTTGAAGCAGGGACTAATTGAGTCTTCATTTTGGTTAGGAAATATATATATTAAAAAAAACCCGCTTTCTTTCTTTACAATACATTTATTTTCAAAGGTCATAGGAGGCCTTGTCCTTTACACATTCAGCCTTGAATTTAATGCCTTCACTTTCATGCTTTACTTGTTTTGGTCTGTTCCTTATTTGACGGTCATCCCAGGTTAGTTTTTGTCTGGCATCATCATCTCAGTGCTTCTCTTACAGTCTGAAGATGCTCTGTGAGGCATGATTCATAACAACACTGCTGTCAGGTCTGTGTGTCACTGTGCCTCGCTGTGTGTAATTATATGGTTGTGTGGACTCTGCGTATAAGAGGTACCCACCCCTGTCAATTATCAGGCTGTTGGGAGGAAGAGATGAGATTATGCGTAATTGCAAACTGTGGCTGGGCCCTGGGTGTTTCCTCTTGAGTCAAATCAGACACAAAGGTGATAAAAGGATTTGCAAGGAGAGCAGACAAACGTGAAGTTGCTCAACTGGATTTAGCAAGAGACATTATGAGTTGTGATCATGTCTGTTATCAGTCTAATTATTTCAGGAATGATTTTGCACAATGAAGTCGGTGGATTGTTGTATCATGTAGCTCAAGTCAGGCTTGATATCTAAAAAAAGAAGTTGTGTCATGCTATTTAGCACATGTATTAACTATTCCACTTGCAGAATCTAGATGTTACAGTAGGTCTCTGATATCACTTTGCAGATCAAAAATTTGAGAGCCTGAGAATATAATTTCCTTCTTTGTGTGTGGATATAAGATCCTGGAACACAGGCAAATCCATTTTGATTGACACCCTGCTCTTATGTTACCATAGGGTTCACACAACAAAGGCTTACAGCCAATTAATATTGAATGAGGCTCAACTTAGAGGTGGGTGGGTGTGTGATACATAATCTTGAGCAGTTAGTTTGTCTTGAGCTGTTGTTGGTTTAAGATTCAATCTACAAAGAGCAACTGTTGCTAAGGGTCCCATTACCCCAGTAACGGCTCATTGTTTACATTGGTCTGTGGGGTTTGCTCTCCTGCTCTATGACAGAGTTTGGCTGATTTCAGAGGGTTAATCTACTGACAGATCATGTGATACATCTTTTGTGGAGTTTGTCCTTCAGTCTGTGGGTGAGTTGTTAGTCTAGACCTTGGTGGACTACAAGGTTGAGCGCACATAGGACAGGAGGCATGAGCTGGTTTCCATGGCGTCTGGCTGCCCACGTGTGTGATGTTGGAGTTGAAGGTAAAACCCTTTGCTTGTAAATGTAGCTCCATTTGTGCACATACAGTTCATACATCAGCTGTCTTATCACAGAGATAAACACATCTATTGACCACAAAGCACATGCTATGATTTCACATTTTCCTTAATTTGCCAGATTTCAACTATGATTGATATTTCTGTCGAGTGCCAGCAACCCCTTGAGGCGGAAATGCTCATTGCATAAAACAATTTCAAGACTTCAAACAGCATTGAAACTGAACATGTTGATTCTTTTAGAGGAGTGCTAACGGGGACAATCATTTACAGAAGAATGATGAAAGTATAACTGTAATGAATTATGCAAGAGTTTTTGAAAGAAACCCACAGTACGGAAACCAGCAACACATGGGCAAAAGTGATTTTCAAAGTGTGAAGATTAATGTGATTGTGTCAGAAATCATTCTCAAATTCTCAACAAGACTGTATTGGCCAGTTGATGTTAGCTGTAGTTGTAGTTGTAAAGCATGCATGCTAACAATACATTTTGCAGTATGAAGGAAATGTGTTCGAAAGCAAAAAAATAACAAATTAGCTGAACATTTTGAAATTATTCTTTTATAAGAGCTTTACATGTGGCAAGTGAGCAACTTAATTGTACAGAAGAAGGAGTATTCGCTATGATATGCTGGGGAAACATTTGTTGCACTTCCTAAAAAATGCCCACTATGTTCCTGTACAAATAAATACCTTCCAAAAACTGACATTTTAGGATTCATCCTGCAGGGATGATGAAAGCTCTTAAAGTTTTAACTGCAGCTCATTGTGTAGTTGTTAAGGTCAGTGTATTAGTAACATGACTGACAAACTGACATTTAAAGAGATTGGCTTGATGAGTTCACTTTGACCACAGAGGGCACCAACATTTGCACAAATAGAAAGTACAGGAACTATAAAAACAGTCCCTGATAACTGTTTTTCCTCAGCCAGTAAGTCTTCACTTCAATCTCATTTCTGACTACAGCTTCTCTGTGCACCTAAAGGAGCCACCTGCCTGAGTCATTTCTCGCCTCACTGCTGCGGAGGTCATGTCGTCCGCGTGCTGGGTGGAGCCCTGCGGTGATGACCCAGCAGAGGAGACTGAACTCAAGAAGAGAAAAGAGGAAGGAGCAGAGAGAGAGGAAGCGGAGGTTCCCTGTGGGCAAAACCAGCCTGCATGCAGCCTGAGGCCAGAGGAGCCAGAGCAGTCTGTGTCACATGACCACAGAGGCATACAGGAAGTGACATCAGCAGGTGGACTGGAACAGAGCCAGAGGGAGGAGACGCTGAGGCTTTCACACTCCACTGTCAGCCAGGAAGTGGGCAGAGGGTCAGGTGTGTGAAGAAAAGTCTATCTGTTTGATTTTCTGGGTAAATAAAGCCAAGAGAATATTTTTCCCCAGTGAAATAAAAAGGTGCTCTACTCATTTGGTATCACACTTGGTATCATCCTCTTCACAAGCACAAACAATTTATTCTTGAGGTATGAATGGTTAAAGACATGCTTATTCCTGTGTGCGAAAAAGCAACAGGTGCCACCAGAGGAGGAAGAAACCTTCGTCAGTCCAGAGGCTTTTCCACCTGCTGTTACCCAGACAGGGAGATAGAGCGGCGGATAGAGGAGCCTAGAGGGACGGGGCCTTTCTACTTCTTTGGGGGCTCTAATGGGGCTGAAATGTAAGTTAAGAGATATATAGTAAGGAACATAGAGTGTAGAGTAAAAAAAACAACTTTTTTTCTATATTTTTACAATAATTTTATCCGCCTGATACTGTTGTAAAGAAGATCTTTCACATCATGGTTATTTTGTTTTATCTTTGTGAAATCCATTTTGTACAATGTCCCTTGTCTTGTGTAATCAAAGAAGAAATGTGTTGATTTCTTCTCTAACTTCTCCCTCAGAGTGACCACTTACTGTGAGAGCAAAGGATGGAAGAGGATTCACAACAAGCACAGAGAGGATTTCAAGCTCAAGTGGTGTGAAACAAAATCCTCCTCCAACTATTGTAACTTCAGAGAAGGTTTATTAAAAAAATTTTTCCACTACCCTTTACCTCTTAGGCCCCAGCATTAAATTTTGGCTTCTCAGGCTAACACCTTCACATTTTGCTCACAGGTGAACAGTTGATGTACCAGATTCCCAACAACAAGGTGCTGACCTCAAAGATCGGCCTCCTCAGCAGTCTGCGGGAGTATGAACGAGTCAGCAGCAAAGTCAACCACGGTCCAGGACTCAGGTGAGTAAGGTGAATTTTTCTGTTGTTATCGGTTTCTGGAACAGGTTCCTTTCATTAAAGCACTCAGACTGACCAACCATCTGGTAGCATCAAATACAGGCCAGCTCAGCAGATACTGAATAAAAACTATTTCAATTTGTGATGATAAAATAAGGCCAACCACACTCATAACGCCACCTTTCTGAATCACACAAGCTTTGTTTGTTTAGTTTTTCACATCAGTAACACAAAGAGTTTCACTGGTTGGTTATCGATTGTAAAAAGAAAACTCTTTTCAAAAGTCCCTCTGTTCTTTTGACCCATGTATTGACTGGTGAAGAGAAGTAAGGTCAAGTGTCAAATATAGTTCCAGGTTCAAACAAACTTTTTCACTGTATAATACAATGTAAAACCATCCATCCATCCATTTTCTATACCGTCTATCCTGCTAATCAGGGTCGCGGGTGGCTGGAGCCTAACAACGTAAAACTTCCCTGATAATTAGTCAGGTCATATACTGTCATGAATCACTATACTATACTCAGTACTTTACATGTTTACAAGGATGAAACTGTTAGCAGCCCATAGCATGTCAATGCTAACTGGTGCTAGACCCGATGTTCTTTTTTTTTTTTTTTCCAAGATATATTTTTGGGGTTTTCATGCCTTTCATTTGATAGAGGATAGAGGATAGGGAAGGACAGTGGATAGGAGTAGGAAAGAGGGAGAGAGTGGGGAGTGACATGCGGGAAACAGGCCACGGGCTGGATTCAAACCCGGGCCATCTGCTCAAGGGCAAACATCGTGTTGCACAACCTAATCCACTAGGGCATATGTGCCCAACGCAAATTTCTTTTTTAGTTGACACTTATTGTATCATTGTATTTATATATTCTTGGAATGTATGCAAGATACATTTTCTTGCATTGCTGCTGTGACTATGAATTTCCCCATTGTGGAATGAATTAAGGAGTATAGTATCGTATAGTATAGTATAGTATAGTATAGTATAGTGTAGTATCTTTTAGCCTCTAGCAAGGAGGATAGGCAGTAAAGGTAGTTACTCACATGTAGCTACCTAAAAACTAGTTTAAACTTAAAAAAAAAGTCCTTTAAAAACTCTTATCTCATACTATCCCTGTTTTAATTCACAGGAGGCTGAAAATGGATGAGTTCATTCCCACTACTTTCCGCCTGGACGTGAAGCAGGAGAGGGAAGCTTTCTTTACCCAGGAGGAGGGTAAGACCTGCACTCATCTCTAACAAATAAGTATTCAGATGCTGCAACAACGCAGCACTGGTCAGACTGGATCTGAGTTTGTTCAGGATTTCCAGACTGAAACAAGATCAATCAGACTCAACCTGTCTTACAGCAAAACAATGTAAAGAGCAGTGTGAGGCTTGTTCAGATCAGTGTTAGGACGACAGTTTCCACAGTGACAGTTTCATCAAACAGGGTGAGGACCTAGGAAAATAATGCACTTCACCTCCCAGAGGCCCTGATAAAATCACCAGGGGAACATGCTGTTGTCATGGAGATGAGTCAGCAGAGGGCAGAGCTGAGACACAAACAGGAGCAGAAACTCTCAGCAGAGCACGAACACAGAGCTGAGAGAGACGACACTGAAACGAGACACATCACATCTGTTTAAAATATAAAACTTAGAGTAAAGTTTGTATTAAAAACCAGTTATCAAGACAGTTTATCTTTGAGAGAGGTAACAAAACAGGTCAGATGAAGATAAAAGAAGATAAATCTCCCCAAACAATCAAACTGACTTTAACATCTATTATGTTTAAATGTGACTCTCTATGGATGTTGTAACCTAACAAAACTAACCTAGTTCTGGTGTAAAAGCCTGCATATATAGGCATCAGTATAGGAAATTAAGAGTTGGATCATATCAAAATACCAGATATCATCTGAAAAGCCAATATCAAGCATCCTCTTATAAAAGTATTTATGACACCGTAAAACAGGGGTGACAAACATTTGTCCTGCAGACTAAAACCGACCTGTCAGAGAGTCGAATCTGGCCCGTGGGACGATGTTTTGAAGTGTAGAAATGACAGAGATCTATAGTCTATAAATTGCCCATAGGACAGAGGGAACTCTAAACCTTCCTCCTAAATTGTTCCCTCTTTATTTTGTGTGATGTAGTGTGACAGGTCAGGTAGTCAGGATTACTACATGTGTGCAAAAAAATATAAATTTGAAATAATTTCTGACGAGTTGTTTCAATCATTAAGTAAAGTCTGGTAAGTTGTAGTGCATGTGTCATTTATCAGCAGAGGTTAATTTTCCTTTAGAATTGTCCATTTTTGTACATTCCTGGCAGGTGTGAGCAGCAACATGTGGATCTGTAAGCCGACAGGTTCGAACCAAGGCAAAGGGATTTTTCTGCTGAAGAACCAGGAAGACGTAACGGCTCTCAGACTGAAGCTACAGCGTGCAGAAGAACATCAGACCAGGAGGAAGATACATCGTCGTCAGCCTCAGGCTCGCATAGTCCAGCAGTGGGTGATCTCACTCAGGGTTCAGGTCTTACAAATCCTAATCCTGACATTTCATTATGTCTTCATTTTCCTTCAGTTATATCCAGAGGCCGCTGCTCCTGGAAGGAAAGAAGTTTGATGTGCGCTCTTTTCTGTTGATCGCCTGCACCACACCCTACATGGTCTTTTTCAGACATGGATACGTTCGTTTGACCTGTGACCCCTATGACCCAACCTCTAACAACCTTATAGCTCACTTGACCAATCAGGTACACTGACTGTAACAGAGGAATCAAATCATAAGTAATCACAGCTGTGCTCAAAAGTTCACATTCCCTGGTAGAATTTATGATTTTTTGGCCTTTTCTCAGAGAGTATGAATGACACAAAAACCTTTCTGTCACTCATGGTTAGTGGTCTGGTGAAGCCATTTATTAACAAACAACTATGTTGACATTTTTTAAATCATAATGACAACAGAAACTGCCAAAATGACCCTGATCAAAAGTTTACATACCGCAGTTCTTAATACCTTGTATTTCCCCCTTTAACATCAATGACAGCTTGAAGTCTTTTGTGGTTGTTGTGGATGAGGGTCTTTATTTTCTCAGATGGTAAAACTGCCCATTCTTCTTGGCAAAAAGCCGCCAGTGTCTGTAAATTCTTGGACTGTTTTGCGTGAACTGCAGGTTTGAGATCTCCCCAGAGTGGCTCAATGATACCAAGGTCAGGAGACTGAGATGGCCACTCTAGAACCTTCACTTTATTTTGCTGTAGCCAGTAGCAGGTTGACTTGGCCTTGTGTTTGAATCATTGTCATGTTGAAACATCCATGGTTGCCCATGCATATCTTCTAGACTGATGAGTGTAAATTTTCCTCCTGTATTTTCTGATAACATACTGCTTTCATCTCTTCATCAGCTCTGACCAATTTTCCCGAGCCTTCGTCGCACACACATCCCCAAAACATCAATGATCCACCTCCATGTTTCACAGTCAGGATGATGAAACTTTTATCATTGACTTTGTTGACTCCTCTCCAAATATAACATTTATGATGAGGATAGTTACCTTTAGTAGCCATTCAAACCCATTTATGTCGACTTGTGTGCATGTTATCAAGCATAAATCACCAGAGTATGAAAACTTTTGATCAGGGTCCTTTGGCAAGTTTTTTGTTGTCATTATGAATTAAAAAGAGTAAACAGATTCTTTTTCAGAAAATCTCTTCAACCCAACCTCTAAAAGTAAGTGTCAGAAAAGTTGTTGTGTTTTGATTTATATTCTCTAAAAATGGCAAAGAAATCATGAATTTTGCCAGGGAATGTAAACTTTTGAGCACAACTATACATATGAAGTTAAATAAAATCACATGAAAATAGTAATAATAGTAATAATACATTTCGCTTGAAAAGTGCCTTTTAAAGTACTTAATTCACTGTACAATGGAATAAAAAGATATAAAAGATACACAACAGAATAAGTAAAACAACCACAGATTTTTTTTAATGTATGAAAAGATCTGGATATTAGAAAACTTTGATGATGGAATTCACTGTCTGTTTTTTATTGATCTGACTTTAAATGCACTTTAACTAACTGATCATCCTGCCTCTCTCTGCCTCTGCTTTCTGCTTCATGTGTCTCTGGTCCCCCTGCTGTCCGTCTCCAGTACATGCAGAAGAAGAGCCCTCTGTACAGCCAGCTAAAGGAAGACACGGTCTGGTCCATGGAGAGTTTTAACACCTACGTCAATGACAGGTTTCAGGTTGCCAAGGGTCTGCCCAGGGACTGGGTGCTGGGCGTTTTCGCGGTAAGTGCTGCTGTGTGCTGTAGCTCTCAGGGACCAATTACCTTTAAAGGGGGGGCTGTTGGTTCTTGCTGCTAATTGAGATTGTGGTTGGGATGATCTCATTCCTGTCCAACGATGCATCATGTTGTTACAAAAGTTAATGATCACATGCTATTTGGAGCTTGTTTTAATCCAGAGTGTTTAACAAACAGTACAGTGTACATGCTTCAACTGTCTCCTTATGTTTTTCATCTATTTTACTGAAAATGTGTGTCACAAATATGTAATAATCACTACATCATTCTAAAAGTCATAGCTATTTCTGAACACATTTTTATCAAATGGGCTTTCCTCTTTTTTTTTTAAAGTAAGTGATGAAAAAAAGGAGTGGCTTGTGAGATTGGCCTCATAATGTCCTCTGTGACTCCACCCAGCTGTAAGAGAACAGTTAGCGCATGTAAAGCTTTAGTTACATATGCTTGGATAAAACTCCTGTTTCTCCCACTGACAGCTGATATTGTGTTATTGATCTTATTCCCATGACAGGACGTTATTTCCATCTCTACATGGTCCCACACTCACAATTCTTGCATGAATCATGCATGGCAGAGTTCTGCCTCGATGCATACAGACTGGCCATTCCTGAACGATGTCACTTATGGCCCCTGATACAAACATGCACGCACGCACTCACACACACACACGCGCGCGCACAAACAGACGAGTGAATACAGAAAGCTGGAAAAAATAAAGTGGGAAACTAACTCAAAAACACTGAAATAAAAAATTCTCAAGTGCACTCAGCCTCCTCCCCCTCCTCTCTGCTGACTATCTGTCACTGTAGGGAGATTTTGAGGAGTGAGTGAGTGATTGAGTGAGTGTGAGGGAAAGAGAGAGAGGGGGGAGAGAGAGAGAGAAGTCAGCATGGCTGCTCAAAACCTAACCCCCAAAGCTGAGACAATCCACTTTTTCAAAGGGAGTTTCTCTGGAAAAAACATGGTCTTATATTCAGAACAATATGGTAATATCTTTTTTTCTATTCTCTACAGTCCTTTTATTGATTCAGGTCTTTCAGCGGAAGGCAATTGTTTACAACCTCAAACGCTCTTCACACCTGTCAGACATTTCAAATAATGGATTATATTCCATTTATTTGGCATTAACTGTATTAAGGTAACACTTTTAGTCATAACAACCTGATTGGGAGATGGTACTCTTTGTTAACATCAAGTCCTGATGACCCTAAATGGATGAAAGATCGATTGAATAAACATCCAAGAAATCCAATAACCTGTGGTATACTGGTCTCTTAGTGCTGCAGACTTACACAGAGGCTGTTTATATAATGCTGATCCTCAGCTTATTGATTAAATACATTTTCTGATTATTCATCTTTATTTGCTCTCCATCTTTTCATCTCTTCATCCATCAGAAACGAATGCAGCAGATCATGACGCAGTGTTTCTTTGCTGTCAAATCCAAGTTAGATCAACGCCTGGGCCTCTTTGACCTGATTGGCTGTGACTTCATGATTGATGAGGACTTTAAAGTGAGTGACCCATGGATTATAAAAATGTCTGTGCTCGCTCACGTGTGTTATTAAGTGTATTCCTGTATGTGTAACTAAAAGGTTTGGCTGTTGGAGATGAACTGTAACCCGGCTCTGCATACAAACTGTGTGGTACTGAAGGAGGTGATACCCAGCACTGTTGTGGAGACACTGGGTGAGCTCTAACTTAAGCATTATTTCCTTATTTCCTTTACTTTTCTTTTTTTGTGCACTGAAAGGTGTCCTCATGAAATTTCTCTCAAACATATTCTCTTAAAATGTGTTTGCATGTTTCTGTTATAGTTCCCTTTATAAACCTGACTGAGACTGATGTGTGATACCACCCAACTTTTTTCTCTACTGCTTCATGTCCTTCTTTAGATTTAACTCTCGAGATCTTCAACAAGTGTCGTCTCGGGCAGAAAATTCTTCCTCTGCTCAGTCAGGGAGAGTTTGTGCTGTTGTATAGTGGAGTTTTTCCTCCTGATTCAGCACTGACCTGCAGAAAAGACAACACAAACACTCGATTCAACATGAAAAGCAGCAAAAAGATGGCGCCCGGGAGATGCAAGTCGAGAGCAGAGGGTCAAAGCGTGCCCTCAGTCTCGTCTGATAGTTCTGTGAATGTTTCAGAGAGCCTGAAAGGAGAGAGTTGTTCAAAGTCCTCCATTTCTACCTCACGTCTGAGTCCTCAACATCCAAACAGCAGCAGCAGCAGTAACACAGAGACTGTAAAATGTAAGAACCACAGGCCTCGGGTTGAACTCAAACTCAGCAAGTGCACTTTGCCTCAGCATTTGAAGAACGCAGGTGACACAAAGAGCTTAAACACTCAGGAGGAAACTACAGTTATCATGTCACTGTCTTCATCTGCTTTGAGTGAAGACTTCTCCACCTGTGAATCCCTCCAGACGGCGACACTGCCGTCCCATCCTCAGGCTGGATTTCTCACTGTGTGTGAAGACGAACTTGAAAGAAGAGAAGAGTGTGGTAGAGAAAAACTCAGAGAAGACTCACAAGGTTGAGACCAAAGAGGAAATGTGATGCAAAGAGCTGGGATATAAAGAGCTGTATGTAAAAGGTTAACACCCTGACGAATGGTGCTGTTTGTCTGTGAGCTGCATGCTAATAAAAGCTGAGAGTGACAACAAAGAATCTTCATCTTGAATCCTGATCACTGCTGTCATTTTTTATCATTACATTGGTTTTTCTAAAAAGCTTTGGAACAAACTTCCCACAGATTTCAAGGAAGTGATACATGTTAAGTAAGGGACTGGTGCCACAAGAAATATTTGGCCCCATGAAACAAAGATCACACAGGGCTCTGTCTTTCTCTGCTGCACATGTTCTACAGTTAAGGGCCCTTAGAGTCACTCTGTAAAACACTGAGCATGATCCCACTTGTTACCCAGCAGGACCGTTTTTTTCTGTATCCACACCTAACATCTAACGCTTCAACCTTCTTTATATGAGTGAATTTACGTATCTGTTAATGAATAACACCTAATAAACTGAGCACTTCCCTGATGGTGAGGTTAGAAAAAATCTGTCTTATCACCATCAGTCTTTGACATTTCACTTTCCAGTCAGTCACTGAGCAAAACTGTAGGCACTTCATTATCTTTTTTTTGTTTTTCTTATATCTTTTGATTTTTCTCTGTGCTTCACACTTCTTTACTCTTTCAACAACTAGAGATGAACCACACTTTGTGAAGACCCCTAAGGCCATATTTTTGTACTTTAAGTTTAATCTTTATTTTTTCACAACCCTTGTGGCCCTTACTCTGTGGAAAATGCATGTTTCATTTATCCCTATTTTTGGTCATTCTGGTTCAACTTCCTAGGGCTTGAGCTTTTGCCTGGTGTGTATTTTTTCTTTTTAAATTCCTTCTTGTTGCTATTTGGGATAAGTACGACCTGTATCAACAGGAAGTTATGAGTGTTATTGTAGATAAATATGGTGGTTTCATTAAAAAAATCTGGATATAGTTTTAACCTTTCTCTATTTCACTCCAGGAGCTGCTGTAGAAGTCTTCACAGATATTCCCGCTGTCTTGTTTTCACTGTCATAGATGTAATGTTTTGAGCAGTGTCTCTAAATATGTCTAATAGGTCAAAACTTTTTAAAATTCAAGCATGAGCGATTAAAATGTAATGTCCCTACATGAGTATGTTGGGTCTCAAGGGGTTAATATTATATGATGTTGCTTATATAGGAACATGAAAACACGCCAGCACTTAACCTGACCCCTCTGCTCTTTGTCCTCAGGAGGAGAATGAACCAGAAGGTCTAAGATGTAGCTCTTGGTCAATACTTACCACTGAATAATGATGTTGATTGAAATGTTTTTTTTTAATGCTGCATTATTAGTTGTGGTCAGTTTTGGCTGCAGTACTGAAAAAAAAAAAAAAAAAAAAGAGCAATTCTTCTTGTGCTAGACTGCAGTACATGCAACCAATCAACTTGAAGTGCTTTGTCACACTTGCTAAGGTTTTTTCCTTCAATTCTTGATTGTGTTGTATGTGCTTCGGACAAAAGTGTCTGCTAAATGAAACTGTGGAATTGTAGAATTGTATGGGCAATTTCTGATTGGGTTATTTTTCTATGTAATATTCTAAGAATAATCTGATACTCCCACCATGTCCTAGTATTGTGCTCAAGATCGCACTGACCGAGACCAAAATTTGCCAAGACCAGAAAAATCAATTGTCTAATACATGACAGGGTTGAACAATTAAAGAGCATTCTCTCTTTAATTTGGTTTCTTTTGAATATATTTCACAGTCAAAAACGAGGAGTCTGCAAATCTTTCAAAGCACATTGTGTAAAATTCTGAAATCTGCAACAATTGTTCAATTAAATTCTTGCAAAGAATTAAAAAAATAAACGAACAAAATTAAATAAGTCATTGTACTTATTTAGAAGCCACTGATAGGTCCAATAAACTTTTAAACCAGATGATTGAGGCCTAAAGTAAGTGTTAAGAGGTTCTTCTGACTGAATTAATCAATAAATAAGATGAACTGATGTCCCAGTTTCTGCAGGAGTCGGAGACATAAAGCACTGGATAAGAGGTGGAACAATCAGTGAGTCAACTCTAAATGTTTCAAATTACAACATCAATTCATCAGGAACAGTTCAACAGAAAATGTATTATGAAAATGAAGAAGAGCAGATCGGCGCTGATCTTGACTGGTCTCAAGAAAAAATCCTGAGTCCGGTCAGTCCTTGACGAGACAAGACTGAGACCAAATGCTCTCGAGTCAGAGACCAAGACCAAGACAAAATATGATCTGGTCTTGAATGTATCAACACTACCATGTCTCACTGAAACTCTTGACTGTATTTCTCATTTGATCAGACTCCTGCCTACAGTTGTTGTGGTTTCTTGTTTTGTCTGCAGCCTTCACCTCTTTGTTTCATAACCTATAATTATTTCTCCTCCATGTATCCTCAGACTCTGTTACATGAAAACACAGTCTGGTCAT
>RPOG01005907.1:0-27961 GCA_008086565.1 Thalassoma bifasciatum
GACTGCCGGTCACTCATTGGTCAGAGAATGTCGTCTCTGCAGCTTCTGACTCTGAACAAATCACTTACAAGAGGCAAAGGAATAAGTCAGCGACGGGTTTTTAATGACATTTAAACCTGACGGCACAGAACCAGACTGAATGAAGACAAAATACAGCCCTAAAATGCTCCTTCATGATTCCTAAAGAAGTTAAAAGTCAGTTTTAAACCAAAAAGAAGTTAACAGCAAAGATAGTTCGGTTTAAAGAGTCTTTTAAATTAAATCAAAGTTGGTCGGTGCAGGAGCGATCTGTCTGCCACGAGAGTCTTTAAGCACCAATCAGTCCATTAATCCACAGGGAACCAAAAAGGAAAACCAGTTCAAAGAAGAATGATTGATCAACAACAAATCTCTGCTATACCAGGCCCAAAAATCAAAAATTAAAGTGATCTCACTGGATCCAGGGAAGAGTTGATGTCAGGAAGCAGCTCCTTCGTTTTCCTCCGCGTGCAGCAGCACCAGGCTGTTGTTTACCTCCGAACAGTACTGCTGGTTGTAACTCGGCGACATAATGAAATTACTTTAGAAAAATTTCGAAAAAAAAAGGAAATTTCTGGTGCCACCGTGTATACAATCATGTTTTACTACAAACACACCGCAATATCTACTTGTACGTGCGTGAAGACGCGTCGTGAAATCGCGTCGACACAATATTCTAGGTGCGGGTGGCACTCAGACGAGTCGGGCTAGAGGAAAAGGTAACCAAACCCAGTAGAGACGAGCTGAGTAGAGGTGGAATTGTAAAGAGGAAAAGCGCCGAATATCTCACCCTGTTGTAGGAGCGAGCGTCTCTGTAGTACAGCACTTTGAGGCAGCGCTCCACCAGCTCCCGAGCCTCCTGTTTGGTGATCTCCACTTTGTTCTCCACCACCTCCCTCATCAGAGGCTACACACACAAACACACACAGCAGGTTTAAAACACACTCATGGCTGACGGCACATCTTTCCTGGTGAGGTGATATCAACTCGACAAATCTGGACATTGTATAGCCCTAGAAATTACTGCTCACCTGAGCCAGGTAGGCTCCAAAGCCTGTGGCCACAGTGGGAGCTTCATAGGCCACGCCCAGCTTATCCACGTAACCGAGGAAACTAGTGTGAGGAAAGACACATAGGTTGGTAAACTGTGGAATGAGGAGAAGGAAAAGAGGAGAAGACGGCGTTAAATGTCACCTCTCTCCGTTGTAGAAGCCTCCGATCACCACTGTGTTCCACAGAGGATTCATCTTGCTGCGGCGGTTGTACATCACTCTGGTCAGCCAGGAGTGCACCGCCTTCGGACTGTAGCTGTGCCCGTCACCCAGCAGCTCCTCGTCGATACTAAGAAAGAAGAAAAAGAAGTCAACATCACAACCAATGACTGTTTACAGAATGGACAGCGTGCTTCCGCCTGTCACCGTTCTACGATGTTGAAGCCAAAAATCCCCGCTTCTCTAGCCGCCATTGTGCAGCCAGAGTTTGCGCAGTAGAGAATTTCCAAGTAAAAAGTACTTGGTGGAGCCAAGTAAAAAAGAGAAATAAAAATATTTATTTCTTCTTCTTCAGAAGGTTTAGTCTCCTTTTGGCTCTTTCCCGAAGTTTCTTATATCCCCGATAAAAACTACTCACGAACGGCAGCTGTCAACTATCGTAAAACGAAACTTATATCGCGGTTTTTAACGTCCAATAACTAATGAGAAACTAACTTCTCAGAAAAAAAACACCTGAACACCATGCAGCCAGATGACATCATCATACTACCTTAGAGTAAGGATGAGAGAAACGTTTCTACGAGGTATCGTAATTTTTTAAAGTTTTCCCGGCTCATATCTGGAATACATGGGGAGGCGGGGCTTATGACCTATACTGCAGCCAGACACCAGGGGGCGGGGCTTATGACCTATACTGCAGCCAGACACCAGGGGGCGGGGCTTATGACCTGTACTGCAGCCAGACACCAGGGGGCGGAGCATCTGCTGGAGGCTTCAGTTTGGTAGCAACTTACACCATCTGCTCGATGACCTGTTTCAGGTACTGGTAGTCGGCGTAGTCTCCTGAAGCACCTAGGATCGTGTTGCTGTTCACCTGAAGTAGAAGAAGAAGAAGCCAGATTAATATCCTTTTTTTTAACCCTTACAGGTATTTGTTCTTCAGCAGTAAACCTTACCTTCATGAGGCGGGAAATGTTCCTGAAGCGAGCCAGAGAGCCGTACGAGCCCAACATGTCTGCTGCGATGATGACGCCGCCGGTAAACTTCACCCCGAGCACTGACGTCCCGGTCACCATCGGGTTACTGCAGAAGAGAAAAACACAGAGAGACTGATTATCTGTTCTTCCTTTCTTTCTCAGCATTTTCAATTTTAGCGCAAAAAATATAAAGATGATATAATCTGATTTAAGCTTGTCACCCATTTATCATAATCAGCCGTTATGTAGCCAAGATATGAACTTTTTTTTTCTGTGTGGACATTGTGTCGTTCCATCGTTATCTAATATAAGACTATAATATAGTGTTCTAACGTCACTGCATCATAACAATTTAACAATAACAATAGCTCCTGACTGACCCAGGATCTGTTATATCAGCAGTTTCATACACACCTGTCTTTGAGTGTGAGACTGTTGGAAAAATCCTTTTTTCTTTGTGATTGTTGTTGATCTTAATTTAATTAACTTGACACAATTAAGGATATTTTTCACTACATTATTTTTAAAAGTTAAGAGTCAAAGATATCTCTTTCTGTTCTTCAGTTTTTATAACTAAAAATACTATTTAAAAAGTCCGGTTTAGAAAAAGCAGGAATGGGTGTTAGGTTTTGAGAAGAGTCAAAATTCGACAACTTATTGAAAAATCTTTTTTTTGCCTCTGTTTTTATTTGTCACAATTTCGACTTTAATTTTTAAAATTTGACTCTCTATATCAAAAATTCAACCTTTTATTCCAAAAACTGCCTTTCTTTCAACTTTTTATCTTCCGTCTTAAAATTTTGACCTTAAATGAGAAAGTTTGGACTTTTTTCCACATAATGTTAAATTGATTTCTTAAACTTGAGGAGTTTCATCTCAAAATCTTGACTTTTTGTCTTTATTTCTCAAAATTTTCACTTTTCATGTTAAAACATTGACCTTTTATTTAAAAGTCTGAAACAATTCTTACCTTCAGTTTTCATTTTCATCCTCACATTAGAGTAAAAGCTTCTGATGTTTCAATGGTATGATGTAATTTTCTGTCAAGTTTGTCAATGTTTCTGTACATAGTGAAATCTTCACTATATCGTGAATTGAATTGAAATCGCTGTATCTGCCAGAAAAATCGCAATTATATATTTTTCTTAAACCGTTCAGCCCTATACTGAACATGTTTGTTTGTGCTCTGAAGTTTTGTTTTTTAACATGGAGCTCTATGGAGACTGACTCACTGCTGGAAACTGCCTCTAGTGGACACTCAGGGAACTGCAGGGTTTGGAACTTAGCATCTGTATTTTTCTCAAGCGTTGTAATAACTATATCTTTTTCTAAAATCGTTCAGCCCTATGTTCTTATTTTATGTATCAGCAGATATGTGGGATATCTGCTTTCTTTCCCCCCCAGTATAGGAATCAGCATCGGCCCCAAAAATCCCATACCAGTCAGGCTCTGTTATGTATATTCTAATTTTAATGTGTAACACTTTATATACCTTAATTCTTATTTTTAACCCTTGTATTTATCTATTTATTCGATGTTAATTCTAAAGCTTCTCCTGATGGTTAATGTTCTTATTCTGGCTGCTAATATACTGTCTTATCTTAAAAGAAGGGGTTTGTGCTCTTCTTCTGTGATATAAATATCAGAAAATACACTTTATTTAGCTTTTAGATCTCCCCATCAGGATGTAACAACAGAAAAACAATTATGATGAAAATAAGAAGAATTAAAACTGACATATCATCTGTGTGTGATTAACTGAGTCATCAAAACGGAGAAAATAACAAAAACAGCTGCATTTTATTCTCCGATATGATTCAAACAGAGTCTGTACTTTAATAAAATGTGTAAAATTAGACATAAAAGTATTTAATTCCAGTTTTAAAGCGTTAAATCTTCTGTAGCTTTAGCACAGTTAGCTCCTCCATGATGATGCAGCACTGCGCATCAAACCGAAACCTGCCGCGTTTTCGCTTCTTTTAACGGTTAAAACTTCAGCTTAGGTTCCCGTGAATCACTTACAGTGTGTGTCTGACGGGTCCGCATGATGTACCGGACTCTGGGCCGCCGGGAAAAGAGTAAAACTCTCCGGGTTTTGGTCCATTTTCCCAAAAATTCAGCTTCAAACCGCCGGACGCCATGTTGAATGTCTCTGAGGGAAATGACGTCACAGCGTCTTCTTGTTGCTATAAGTTTGACGCAGGCGCAGACGAGTTTTACCGCCGCCCAACGCTTGGAGTCAAAACAACAAAGAATCTCGATATAACATTTATATTATATTGTATTATATTATATTATATTATATTATAACAAATCATATCATATTATATTATATTATATTATATTATATTATATATTATATTATATTATATCATATTATATATTACATTACATTATATTATATTATATTATATCAAATCATATCATATTATATTATAGGATTCAAGGAGTTTTATTGTCATACAACCCATGTAAAGCATGGGTGGGACAGAATTAGGTTACCCTGGTCCCGGAGCAAGCCCAATCATAGAAATGAGAATAATAAATATAAATATATAGAAATATACAATAAAAAAAGAGAATAAAAGAAGAACACAATCAACTAGCCTTTTTAACAGATAGACAGAATAAAATCTGCTGTAGTTGTCGTTGTTGCAGTTGATGTGTATTCAGCTGAACCTATTTTAATGAGTTCGGTTCGGCTATATCTTTTACGCTAATTTACACAAGCAAAAGTGCCAAGGCTGGCCTCAGGACCAGCCAAAAAAGTACTTGAAGGGGGCTTTACAACATTAATATTATATTACATTATATTACATTATATTATATTATATTATATTATATTATTTCATATCATATCATATATTATACTATATCATATCATATTATATTATATTATATTATATTATGTTATATTATATCATATCATATCATATATTACATTTTATTATGTCATACCATATTATATTATATTATATTATATCATACCATATTATATTTTATTATATTATATTAAATTATATTATATTGTATCATATCATATCATATCATATCATATTATATTATATTGTATTATATTATATCATATTATATTGCATTACATTACATTATATTATATTATATCATATTATATTATATTATATTATATCACATTACATTACATTATATTATATTATATTATATTATATCATATTATATTATATGATAAGATATGATACATGTTAATTTTTGTTTTTATTTTCACTTTTATTCATTTTTAATTTTGGCAGTTTTGGTCCTCCATAATAACACTTATAACTAAAAACTAGAAGCAAACTAATAACACTAAAAAACAACAACTTCCCACACAAAGACCACATTTATTTTTCATACTTATTAGGTCTTACTGATCTGAATGTACTCAAGAAAAATGCTCTGGTCTTCAGAGGTTAATCAATATTTTTGTTTTTATGTAAAGGAACACACACACATCTAGGTCATTAATTCGGCTTTTATTCAGTTTGTGAATAAAAAGTCAGCTCAGGCATCACTTGCTGCAACGACCTCTTCGATGGCAGGTACAGCAGGTGGAGCAGGTGGAGCAAGTGTTTTGTGGCAGAAATCTGTGAGAACAAGAGTGGAATAAATGTCATGAGTGTGTGAGTTTTTCTTTCAGTCCTGGATTGGTTTGTGTGTTGAAACTGACCGTTGGCTCCTTTGTAGATGAATCCTCTCTCCAGGGGGATTCCAAGACAAGCGGACAGTTTCTGGTAGTCAGCGTGTGACTCTGCGATCTTCGCCAGATCCATATGATGCCCCTCCCTCACTGATACACACACACCACACACACACACGTTACACTCAGTCTAACTCTAGAATTTAAAGTTTTCACAGTCAGTGTGTGTGTGTGTGTAAGGCTGAACGATTTCAGAACAAGATCTAATTATAATTTTTCTGGCAATTTTTTTTTTTTTAAACTCTGTCTCAAAACTCCCCCTTATAGCTCAAAATTTTGACTTTAATCTCTCAATATTTTGACTTTTTGTTTCTATTTATCTCAAAACTTTGTCTCTTAATCTAAAACTTTGACTTTCAGCTCAAATTTTGTCTTTTAATCTATGAATATATCTCAACGTTTTGACTGTATTATTTGGAATTATTGACTTTTTGTCTTCAATTTTGAAGTTTTATTGCTGAAGTTTTTCTTTCAGCTTGAAACTTGACTTTCTCTTAAAAGAAAATATCTTTTTGTCTCAATTTAAGACATTTTAGCTCAAAATTTCAACACTTACTCCTCAAAGTTTTTACCATTAAATCAGATATTAACTTTCATCTCAAATTTTTGATTTTAATATCTTAAAATTCAGACTTTTAAATCAAAATATTGACTTTTGGACTTAAAATTGTTAATAAATACATTTGGAAACAATTCTTACCTTCAGTTTTTATCCTTGCATTAGAGTAAAAGCTCTGATGTTTTGATATAATTTTCTGTCATGTTTGTAAATGTTTCTGTACATAGTGAAAAGCTTGATTTGAAGCTTGACGTTTGTGTGTAAATCAAGTGACAACAGATCCTGGTTCAGTCAGGAGCAAAAAACAATTGTAGCTTTGGCGAAACATGTCTGAAATTGTGATTTGGATCAGAAAATGATGAATTGTTCAGCCCTGTGTGTGTGCGTGTGTGTGTGTGTGTTTCTTTACCGTAGATGAGCAGGAAATTCCCGTAGTTGCCTCTGTAAACCATGGACGCACAGTCGGGGCAGGTCACGAAGAACTGAGCGGTGGCCGAGTCGTTAAACGGAGCAACGACGCCGTCTTTATCCTCAACTAGCACACAGACACAGACACAAGTAAAAACATTAAAAACAAAACTCCTGACTCATTTCTTCACATCAAACAGCTAAGGCTCTGGAAATAAAGATAAAAGAGTAAAATAAAGGTGAGTTGCTGAGTATTTGCGCCACAAACATGAGTGATTCTAATCCCAACAGACGTCAAACAGAGTTAGTGATTAAAAGTTCAATGACTCCTGTGTTTGTTGTGTTTTCTCTCACTGTTCCTCCTTTGTTGTAATAACAGAGCACATAGTGTTTCAGGAGCTTTTATCGGTCAATCATTCTGTCAATCATTGTGTTAATGTGTGAGAGGGTTTTGGGACCTGATTCTCTTTACGTTCTGTTTGTCCCGTTAGTTCTAAGAATTCTGCCTTTGAGATCAAAGGGTGNGTGGCCGAGTCGTTAAACGGAGCAACGACGCCGTCTTTATCCTCAACTAGCACACAGACACAGACACAAGTAAAAACATTCAAAACAAAACTCCTGACTCATTTCTTCACATCAAACAGCTAAGGCTCTGGAAATAAAGATAAAAGAGTAAAATAAAGGTGAGTTGCTGAGTATTTGCGCCACAAACATGAGTGATTCTAATCCCAACAGACGTCAAACAGAGTTAGTGATTAAAAGTTCAATGACTCCTGTGTTTGTTGTGTTTTCTCTCACTGTTCCTCCTTTGTTGTAATAACAGAGCACATAGTGTTTCAGGAGCTTTTATCGGTCAATCATTCTGTCAATCATTGTGTTAATGTGTGAGAGGGTTTTGGGACCTGATTCTCTTTACGTTCTGTTTGTCCCGTTAGTTCTAAGAATTCTGCCTTTGAGATCAAAGGGTGGAATCCAAGGATCACAGGACAAATTACAACATCAGAGGAGATAACTCTAAGATCACAGGAAAGAAATTCTTAACTTATCCCTGTGGTGCATAGTGGTCACTACAGTGGACGCCTATTTAAAAGTTATTTACTCCTAAATTCAGTGGTTCTTGTGGTGGGAATTCATATTAGTCTGTGTCAGGATTTTTTTATTCTTCTTAGGGCCCGAAAAAATCTTTTCAGTTTTTTTCCCCAAACATATATATATATATATATATATTTAAAAAAAAGTTACAGACAAACATTTGAGGGTGAAAAAGCTTATGTTCTTTAAATTATTTACTGTTAAAATGGATGAAAGAGAGTTAAAATGTTTTGCAAAGCATTAGAATAAAAAAAGATTTTTATGGTATTACCAAAAAAAAAAAAAAAAAAAAAAAAAAAAAAAAAAAAAAAAAAAAAAAAAAAAAAAAAAAAAAAAAAAAAAGAAAGAAAGAAAGAAAGAAGTCAAACAAACAAACAAAAAAGTCATATTTACATTAAGTTCACACTGTTTTATATTGAATTCTCAGTTACAAATATTTGAAAAAAAATTGGAAAACTTTTTTTTTTATGCCTTAAGACAAATAAAAACACTCAAGGGAAAAATCCAGACACTGACTTTCATAATTCATGCATCAGAGGGTTAAAGGAAAAATCCAACGATGAAAGGACGGAATTTTGAGATGAAAGGACGGAATTCTAAGATGAAAGGATGGAATTTTGAGATGAAAGGACGGAATTCTAAGATGAAAGGACGGAATTCTACAGTTAAAGAAACTCTAAAATTAAAGCTAGAATTCAAAGATCAAAAGACAGCATTCTAAGATCAAAGAATGGAATTCTAAGGTCTAAAGAAATTCTCAAATTAAAGACAGAGTCCTAAGATCAAAGGACAAAAATATAAGATCATAGGACGGTGTTCTAAGATCAGAGGACGGTAGAAAAAGATCAAAAGGAGTTAAAAAATTAAAGGATCAAAGGAGAGAATTCTGAGATCAATGGCAGCATTGTATGAATATAGGCAGGAATCAAAGATAAAAGGCGCATAGGTGAAAGATCATACAAACATACAAGCATTAAATTTGATACCCAAAAACATCCAAAATTCAAACAACAGCAACAAATAAAGAAAATTATAAAATGGGGTACAGATGCTCTCGTGGTCCAAGCTCTATCCACTGTCCTCTATTAAAACACATCGAGGAATTTAATATTATTTATTGTCATTATAATCATCTATTACTTCTTTTTATTCTACTTTATTCTATTTTATTATTTTATTTTATTGTTGCATCTTTTGCACTTGGAATGTTTGTGAGCTGCTGTGATGTGGAAATTTTCCCCATGGGGATCAATAAAATTATTCTATTCTATTCTATTCTATTCTATTTGTTCCAATGGTTCCAGAAGCAGGAGGAATATCTATCACTTTTTGCCCCACTCCATATTCCTTTTCTTTTCTTTTTTTTTTTTTTTTGCATAGATGACACATTTAAACTACGTTCTAAAGGAAATTACATGTTTTGAAACAAATCAACATGATAAGAACTAAATTGACGTCCTTGTGCAATCGGTGCGCTGTGATTGGCTGGGGTCACCACACCTACTCTTCGCCCAGAAACTTCTAGAGTCGACCAAAGCATCAACAAAACAGGCAGAAGAGGAGGCAGACACAGACACTGCCCACCAAACAGGATTACAATCGTAAAATTTGAGTTTTTATATTTATGGAAAATCCTGCAGACCCTACCTTTAAAAAAAGAGCGTCAGAGTTAATGAGCTTTTCTGCAGCTGGTCAGCAGGGGGAGCTCTGAGGATGGATGTTTTTCTGTACATGGTTTGCGACACTTTATTGATCACGTATGTGAGTGTGTGTGAAGGTCGGCGAAGGTGAGGTGTGTGTTTCTGCGTGTGACTCACTCATGTCTTCGAGGTTCACCGTGTGGAGATCGGAGGTGACAGAAAACGATGCGTTGTACGTGGAACACGAAGCATCACTGAAAATAACAAACAAACACACAGTTGCATTAAACTGACCCTGACGTTGAATCTAACCCGGGTGGAGAGGTCGTGGTTGATGGCGCTCACCGGAAGCGGTTCCTCTCGGTGTAAATCATGGAGGTGTTATCGTGGGACAGATGCACGTTGACGTGAGAGCTGGTGAGGTTTTCCACGGAGATCATCGTGGAGTCAGAGGTGCTCCAGACCAGAACCCAGTCCCCTTCGATCTGTGGAAGGTGAGAGCAGGTCAACAAACCAGTGAAGGTCGTTTCAGCTTCTTCGTAAACCTGATGATCGTGTTTTCTCTCACCTTGTGCAGTTCTGAACCCGGGATGGTTACATTCAGACCGTCGCAGTTGTCGTGGTGTTGATGGTGATCTGCGTTGATGCTGACGGCCGCCAGCAGCAGCAGGAACACGGCGCCCTTCACGAAAGTCATCCTGCTCAGAGACGCGTCGGAAACGATGATCCTGTGTTGTGTGAGGACAGCGGAGTGAGAGGAGGTCAGTTTATAGTCGCTCTGAACCCACGCTCGGTCCAAAGAGTGTGTGTGCTCAGCCTGTTATTGATCTCTCTCTCTCATTCTGTGGTGTTACGTAAAAGTTTTGACGTAAACAAGGTCAGTAATTTGTTTGTAAGTGATACTTATAGTGTTAAATTGCTTTTAAGGACAGTGATAAAAGGCTTTTCTGACCCAGATAATATCACCATTTAAAGTAAAGGTAACAGTTTTCTTCCATCCATAGAGACAAACAACCAGTCACGCACACACTCACACCTACGGGAAATTTAGAATAATCAATTCACCTAACATGGGCATGTTTTTGGTCTGTGGGAGGAAGCCGGAGTACCCGGAAAGAACCCACCCATGCACGGGGAGAACATACAAACTCCACACAGAAAGGCCAACCAGGTCGAACGGGGAATCGAACCGGCAACCTTCATACTGTGAGGCTGGAGCACTACCCGCTGCACCACTGTGCAGCCCATAGTAGTTTTCTTGTGTGAGATATTTCAATTCAATTTTTTCAATAGGCATTTAAAGACCATCCACAACAACTGTATTGTATAAAAGTCCCCACCAAAAAAAAAAGGTCATACACTCTAATATTTGGTTGGACCGCCTTTAGCATTCGCAGCTTCTGCAATGTCACAGATTTATTTCCATCCAGTGTGTCATTAATGTTTCACCAAGATCTTGTTTTGATGATGGTAGAGTCTGACCGCTGCACAAAGTCTTCTCCAGAACATCCCAAAGATTCTCAATGGGGTTAAGGTCTGGACTCTGTGGAGGCCAATCCATGTGTGAAAATGATGTCTCATGCTCCCTGAACCACTCTTTCACTATTCGAGCCCCATGAATCCTGACATTGTCATCTTGGAATATGCCCGTGCCATCAGGGAAGAAAACATCCATTGATGGAATAACCTGGTCATTCAGTATCTTCAGGTAGTCAGCTGACCTCATTCTTTGAGCACATACTGTTGCTGAACCTGAGCAACTGCAGCAACCCCAGATCATAACACTGCCCCCACAGGCTCGTACAGTAGGCACTAGGCATGATGGGAGCATCACTTCACCTGCCTCTCTTCTTACCCTGATGCGCCCATCACTCTGGAACAGGGTAAATCTGGACTCATCAGACCACATGACCTTCTTCCATTGCTCCAGAGTCCAATCTTTATGCTCCCTAACAAACTGAAGCCTTTTTTTCCAGTTAGCCTCACTGATTAGTGGTTTTCTTGCTTTCTTCCTCAAAATTTTGAATTTCTGTCATGAAATTTTGACTAAATTCTCACAGTATTTTGACTTTTTATCCCTTGATTTCAACTTAATATCTCAAAACATTGACTTTTTATCTTAAAATTTTGATTTTCTATCTTATTATTGTGACTTAAATGTCATAACTTGGGCTTTTTTTTCAAAACTTTGATTTTCTATCTTATTATTTTAACTTTAATGTCATACCTTGGGCTTTATTTCCAAATTTTAATCATTAAGTCTCAGTATTTTGACTTTTAAATGTCAGAATTTCATCTTTTTAATCCTAAAATTTTAACTTTTTATCTCAAAACATTGACTTTTTATCTTACTAATTTGACTTTTTATCTCAAAATTTAGACTTTTCCTCACAATTTTAAACTTCTATCATGAAATTTTGACTAAATTCTCTCTTTTTTTTTTTTTTTACTTTTTATCTCATTATTTTGACATAAATGTCATAACCTGGGCTTTTTTTTAAAAATAATATTTGACTTTTTAATGTCATTATTTTTACTTCTTGTTTCAAAACTTCAACCTCATGACCACATGACCTTCTTCCATTGCTCCAGAGTCCAATCTTTATGCTCCCTAACAAACTGAAGCCTTTTTTTCCGGATAGCCTCACTGATTAGTGGTTTTCTTAAAGCTACACAGCTGTTCAGTCCCAATCCCTTGAGTTCCCTTCTCATTGTGCGTGTGGAAATGCTCTTACTTTCACTATTAAACATAGCCCTGAGTTCTACTGTTGTTTTTCTTCCATTTGATCTCACCACACGTTTACCTTCCTGTCAAAGTTTGCCCCAGTTTCTGACTTCTTTTTGATGCTGAAGGAAACTGTACTCACTGACACCTTGACTTTCTCTGCAGTTTCTCTGTAGGAAAAACCTACATTTGTTATGATGGTCTGTCTCTCTTCCACTGTTAATTGCCTTTTTCTTGCCATTTCTGTAGCAACACACAACTTTCTGCAGTACAATACTGTTCAACTGATGCTCACGAGAGTATGGTACCACATTGTGTTCAAACACTGCTTTTATGCTGACAGAGGGGCTTGTTAGTAATCAAGCAAACTTGGAACACCTGTAGGAATTAGTAGCAGCAGCTTTTTAAGGCTGGGTCACCCTCTGTTGCTGCAGGACAGCTATCAATTGTTAACCCATTTTGTGTTATTGTTCTGAAATGTTCTCTGTTTTTCAGTTTTGGGTAACCTTACTTTTTATTTTACCCTCTGGTCGTTCACCACTGACCATTGTATCATTTCAAGCGACTGATTGGACTCGAGTGACTTGAATTGCAATAAATAACTGGAAAAATTGGGGTGTTCTACAACTTTTGACCAATCGTGTATGTTTTAACATTTAAAACATTATTCTGTTTTTCTGTAACTTTCTTTATTTATTTGTATCTTGTATCTTTACATAATTAAACTCCACTAAAATCAGACTGTTTTGGAAATGATTTGGCGGCCCACTTGCAATACTTTCACGTCCCACCAGGGGGCCACGGACCACAGGTTGGGAATCACAGTTCTAGATCTTCCCCTGTGCATGTTGCAGTCAGATTTAAATACTGAAATATGAGTGTAAAAATGTCCTCAGTAAACACATGAGCAGCCTTTTGATTTAATTTATTTGTTCTAATTTCATGGAATGTGTGTATCTATTTTATTAAAGTTCTTTTTTAGTAAATATGCATTCATGCAGAAAACACTTGTCTTTTTAAAAAAATATAACTATTTCAATATTATTCTGCTGCAACCTCTTGAAAATCAGCAATGATTTTCCTGAAAATATGTGAGTGGATGATTTCATGAGATTTTGAAAAGAGACTGTTGTGATGTGAGAATCCTCAAGATGGCAAAACATATTTCTAAAAATATTTTTACAGGTTTTAAAAGAAGCTATTTATCAATTCGATGAGATTAAGATCTTTTAACACATGTATCAAATACGATTCATTTGGCTTTATAGGGTTAAAAATCTACATGAGCATCAATGGGCTGACACTCATTGTTGACACATTCTGACCTCTGGTGGTAAAGTAGTTTTGTTTTTTTTTACATGAAGAGAGGATTTCAGTGAAGACTGTGGCTGTTTCCCAAACTTCCTGCTACTTCGGCTGAAATCCAGTATGTGAAAACTTGGTAGATCTGCAGTAAACTACAAGTTCCCAGATGTTTCTACTGATCCAGGAAAATTTCTCAGTTTGTAACGGACCAGTCTACCTGGCGTACTGTTTCCCACAATGCATGGCGCTAATGGCGTTTGTCTATGCAGGAGCATCAGGTTTATGTGAATTACTGACACCTACTGGAATCAGCACAACAACAAAAATACTGGATGGTCTGTGAGATAAAAGTGAAGAAACGTGAAAGACACACCTGTAAATCTGCTCACTTCATCATTAAAGTGGTGTTTACTTCTACTAAAGTCATAAAAGTCTGTATAAGGGTCAATGAGGTGACGTCCCTTTTTTTGTGTCCGAGTGCAATATTTCATTCCATCATGAATTGAGTATTTCATCACATGTATTTCTTTATTCTATGAAACCTGTGTTATTTGAACACATCTTTAAACTATTAAAATATAACATGTTTTTTTGTGTTTTGGTTCCTCAAACCCCCAAAATGTCAGGTGGTGCAACCGTCCTGACAAGTATCCACAGTAATTAAACTCTAAAAATTGAATGTCAGTTATTGTAAATGGAAATTAAAAATACAGTGGCATTATTTTATCCTTGAACCTTTTTGAACCTTTGTCTCTGCGCGGCTGCGCCCAGGTCGCTCCGATTCCAGATGCTTATAGAATTGACTTTGCTTTTTAAAACAATAAAAAACAAACGTAAACCGGTTTAAACCTTGACGTTGTCTCCTTTCATTTGGTGCACCTGAGAGCCGGGCGTAACAAATCGGGGGCTCGTCCGGGATTCTAGGGTCTAGGGGTATGATTCTCACTTTGGGTGCGAGAGGTCCCGAGTTCCAATCCCGGACGAGCCCCCAATTTGTTACACCCGGCTCTCAGCCGCGCAGAGACATCCACGAGCACGTCCAACACAAGACAAGACCAGAGACCCTCTCCTTGCAGGCTCGAGGAAGAAGTAGGCCCAACCCTCACCCCATCATGATCACCGCGACGTCACCAGGGCAGCTCAACAGTGCCACACACAACCGTAGACGGCTTCAGGGGCCGTCACAAAAGAAAGACACATGAACTGTTTGTTTCTGCTTTAGTTTATTTGTGAGTGACACATGGCGTCCACGCTCGCGCTCTGTTGTTGTGTTCCCGATCCAGCGTGTGAGCTCAGGACGCGTCAGGACGACCTTAAGACGAGGCGAGAATCTCGAGAAGCTTGGTGGCGTCCACTTCAGGAATGACCGCCTCAGGAGCAGGATTCTTGTGACAGAACTCTGCGAGGGAAGGAACGAGAGGAGGGTGAAGGTTAAAGAGGCGAAGAACGAAGGTGAAGACGACGCACGGAGTCGACGCACGCTCTCACCTGCAGTTGAGTTGTAGGTGTAGATGGCATCTTGGGGGAATGTCAGACAGTCCGCGAGCTTCAAGTAACTTTCCTGATCTTCTTTCAACATCTCTGCCTCCATACGATGGCCTTCTTTGTCTGACACACACACACACACACACACACACACACACACACACACACACACATCGAGAGGAATCCAAATTATGACACCACATACCTGACATTAGGGCTGAACGATTCTAATTGCGATTTTTCTGGCAGATACAGCGATTCCAATTCAATTCATGATTTTCTTTAAATCAAACTTTAGTGAAGTTTTCACTATGTACAGTTACATTTACAAACTTGACAGAAAATTACATCAAACCATTGAAACATCAGAAGCTTTTACTCTAATGCGAGAATGAAAATAAAAACTGAAGGTAAGAATTGTTTCAAACTTTTAAATAAAAGGTCAATATTTTAACATAAAAAGTGAAAATTTTGAGAAATAAAGACAAAATTCTGAGACAAAAAGTCAAGATTTTGAGATGAAACTTCTTAAGTTTAAGAAATCAGTTTAACATTATGTGGGAAAAAGTCCAAACTTTCTCATTTAAGGGCAAAATTTGAGGATGACAAAAGTGGAAGATAAAAAGTCTACATTTTGAAATAAAAAGTTGAATTTTTGATATAGAGAGTCCAATTTTAAAAATTAAAGTCGAAATTATGACAAATAAATACAGAGGCAAAAAAAAAAAATTAAAAAAAGATTTTTCAATATGTTGTCGAATTTTGACTCTTCTCAAAACCTAACACCCATTCCTGCTTTTTCTAAACCGGACTTTTTAAATAGTATTTTTAGTTTTAAGAACTGAAGAACAGAAAGAGATATCTTTGTCTCTTAACTTTTAAAAATAATGTAGCGCAAAATATCCCTAATTGTGTCAAGTTAATTAAAATAAAATCAACAACAATCCCAAGGAAAAAAGGATTTTTCCAACAGTCTCACACTCAAAGACAGGTGTGTGTGAAACAGCTGATATAACAGATCCTGGGTCAGTCAGGAGCAAAAGAAAAATCACAGCTTTGGTGATCACATGATCACGATGTCTGAAATTGTGATTTCGATCAAAAAATGATAAATTGTTCAGCCCTAACTGACATTAAGTTATCCTCAAAATATCAAACTGATCCTTTAATTTTCTCATGCAAAGAAAAGATGTTTGTGTGTGTGTGTGTGTGTGTGTGTGTGTGTGTGTGTGTGTTTACTGTAGATCATGACGTAGACTCCTTTCGTATCTTTCCACCGTAACAGCACGGTGCCGTTACCGGTGTTGTAGAACACTACCTCTTCGGTGTCGTTGAGCGTTTGGGTGACTCCATCCTTCTCCATTTCTAACACACACACACACACACACACACACACACAAACAAAAAAAAACCAACATTTAACCAGGAGTAAAATGGAATAAACCAAATGACTTCACGACTTGACCTTCACTCATCCTAAACTTTAAAACTCTGAACTGAAGAATCCCTGAAACTTAAGCAGTGTTGACAACTCCTCAGCAAGGAAAGCAGCTATTGGCTGTCCCAAAAGTCGCTTGATGACGTCATCGCCTAATTTGCATACTCAGCCATTGGAATGTTATTGTAAGGAACGCTGTAGGAGAAAGGAATTATGTCCTGGAAGAGACAAAAGTGTATAATAAACATCCTAAATGTTGAGATCTACACATTAGATTTTTATTTTATTCCAAATGAGTGATTAAAAAGTCATAATTTTTAGAGAAAAGTGGAAACTATAAGAAGAAGTCAAGATTTCGTGATAAAAAAAGTAAAAACTTGATAATTTTGACTTTTTATTACAAAGTCTTGACTTAATATGGGGAAAAAAAAACTTTTAAAAAATCCTGTTTTTAATTTTCTGTATTTTTCACCAGAAGAAATTGGCTTTTATATTCATCTCTGTCTCTATCAGCTTGTTTTAAATTTAATCTGTTTATCTTTTAAATTTCTAACTCATTTTCAGTGTCTTTTGAGAAAAAGAGGTGATGCTTCTCTGCATTATAAGACCAAAAAAAATACTGTTTCTGAAAAAGCCCGGGAGCCTCCTCTGTGCCCAACCTTCAAAATAATAAAAATATATCTTATCGTCTCTTAACAATGTGAATAAAAATGGGAAGAAACTCTGTAAAACAGTAACTTTTTCGGTCTTATAATGCAGAAAACACACTGAAAATGAGTTAGAAATTAAAAAAATAAACAGATTAACATTTTAAACAAGCTGAGAGAGACAGAGATGAATATAAAAACCAATTTCTGCTGGTTAAAAATATAGAAAATTAAAAACAGGATTTTTTAAAAGTTTTTTTTCCCCATATTAAGTCAAGACTTTGTAATAAAAAGTCAAAATTATCAAGTTTTTACTTTTTTTAATCATGAAATCTTGACTTCTTCTCATAGTTTCTACTTTTCTCTAAAAATTATAACTTTTTAATCACTCATTTGGAATAAAATAAAAATCTAATGTGTAGATCTCAACATTTAGGATGTTTATTATACACTTTTTGTCTCTTCCAGGACATTATTCCTTTCTCCTACAGCGTTCCTTACAATAACATTGCAATGCCAGATTATGCAAATTAGGCTATGACATCATCCAGCAACTTTTGGGACAGCCAATAGCTACTCTCCTTGCTGGGGAGTTGGCAACACTGGTTGAAGGGACTTACGGGAGGAGGAGACGAGCAGCGTGAACTCCTCAGGCTCAGCTGGGATCGTCATGTTGATCATCCACCTGTTGCAGGTGTCGTCACTGACAAACAACAACAAACACAAACGGTTTTTTCAGGTTACAGGATGATACCACTACGGCTTTTTTTCCCCTCTCATTGTTCCAAAGAAACCGCAGGGCTCTGTGTGTCAGAAACACGGCTGCAGGTAAATTATCCAAAGGTGGAAACTCACGTGTTTCTGTTCCCCTCAACGAACGACAGGATGCTTTCGTCAGGAAGGTGTGTGATCTCGGCGTGGGAGCTGGAGAGGTTACCCAGGAGTTCACGTCCCTCCGGATGGTCTGAGATGGCCCAGACCAGAGTCCATTCCCCCAAAACCTAAGAGAGGGGGACAGGTGGGGTCAAACCAAAGACTGTATAATGAGTGGATGTAACGACGTTCGGCTCAAACTGAAGCCTCCAGCAGATGCTCCGCCCCCTGGTGTCTGGCTGCAGCATAGGTCATAAGTCCCGCCCCCTGGTGTCTGGCTGCAGTATAGGTCATAAGCCCCGCCTCCCCATGTATTCCAGATATGAGCCGGGAAAACTTTAAAAACTTCTCCTCCTATTGGATAATTACTGCATGGATGATTATCTTTCAGCTGGAAACAAGTTATTTAACCCCAACTGGTGCAATGAGCTGCTTCTCATTTCCTAAACAACCATGTGGAAAGACACATCCCGTGGTCGTGGAAAAGATGTTCGTCTGTTTGAGAAGGGTCAAATCATTGGCATCAAACAGAGAAAACATCTAAGGAGATTGATGCAGAAACGACTAAAATTGGGTTAAGAACTGTCCAACGCATTATTAAAAACTGGAAGGATAGTGGGGACCCATCGTCTTCCAGGAAGAAATGTGGGGGGAAAAAAACCTGAATGATGGTGATCGGCGATCACTTAAACGTGTGGTGAGATCAAATGGAAGAAAAACAACAGTAGAACTCAGGGCTATGTTTAATAGTGAAAGTAAGAGCATTTCCACACGCACAATGAGAAGGGAACTCAAGGGATTGGGACTGAACAGCTGTGTAGCTTTAAGAAAACCACTAATCAGTGAGGCTAACTGGAAAAAAAGGCTTCAATTTGTTCGGGAGCATAAAGATTGGACTCTGGAGCAATGGAAGAAGGTCATGTGGTCTGATGAGTCCAGATTTACCCTGTTCCAGAGTGATGGGCGCATCAGGGTAAGAAGAGAGGCAGGTGAAGTGATGCACCCATCATGTCTAGTGCCTACTGTACGAGCCTGTGGGGGCAGTGTTATGATCTGGGGTTGCTGCAGTTGCTCAGGTTCAGCAACAGTCTGTGCTCAAAGAATGAGGTCAGCTGACTACCTGAAGATACTGAATGACCAGGTTATTCCATCAATGGAGTTTTTCTTCCCTGATGGCACGGGCATATTCCAAGATGACAATGTCAGGATTCATGGGGCTCAAATAGTGAAAGAGTGGTTCAGGGAGCATGAGACATCATTTTCACACATGGATTGGCCTCCACAGAGTCCAGACCTTAACCCCATTGAGAATCTTTGGGATGTTCTGGAGAAGACTTTGTGCAGTGGTCAGACTCTACCATCATCAATGCAAGATCTTGGTGAAACATTAATGACACACTGGATGGAAATAAATCTGTGACATTGCAGAAGCTTATGGAAACAATGCAACAGCGAATGCGTAATCAAAGCTAAAGGCGGTCCAACCAAATATTAGAGTGTATGACCTTTTTTTTTTTTTTGGTGGTGACTTTTTTTTGTGTATATGCCACTGTCTTCTTTTGTTTCTTGGACGGGATGAAACTAAAATGTAATTTCTTTGTTCTGTTCTTGTGACTTGTGCAATGACAAATAAAGTATCACGTATTCCTCGTAGGACTCCGAGTGTTGAAGAAAGTGAATGAATCTCTCTCACCTGTTGCAGATCTTTAACTGGGATGGTTTTGTTCCAAACGTCGCAGTCGTTGGCTTCTGCGTTGATGCTGACGGCCGCCAGCAGCAGCAGAAACACGGCGCCCTTCGTGAAAGTCATCGTCCTGCTCAGAGACGGGTCTGATCCTCTGGTCCTGTGCTGTGTGAGGACAGAGGGGTGAGAGGAGGTCAGTTTATAGTCGCTCTGAACCCACGCTCGGTCCAAAGAGTGTGTGTGCTCAGCGTGTTATTGAACCCTTACCCTTCATCTTGTTTTTGATGGAAATTAAACTTTAATCTCATCATTTCAGCTCCTGTTTTTCTGCAGATTTTTCAGATTTTTCTGTGGAGTACGACACTTAACATGACAGCGACCTGTGTAGAACAAAGTTACTACAGAAAATGCAAACACTGCAACATCCACCCCCCATCACATATGTGGACTTTAACCTCCTGGAAAAAAACTCCAGATAAAAGTCTAATGTTGACTCTTCTCCATCTATTAAACTGAATGATTCCCTCATTTAACCCATCCTAAAACAAACAGTATCCCCATGGTTATGTAGCCGTGCATCAACTTTACCTCACATACCAGGGTTTGTTCACCTGGGGACTGTTTGCTTTCTCCTGATTGGCCGAAAGTCGATGGGATGTTGTGAACCTTTGTGAGGATGGACGTCATTAAATGTTTCAGAAATGAAATAATTTCTGACACTTCTTAAAGACTTATTTCTCTACATGAGTGAGTCAAAACCATCGACTGTATAATGAGTGGACGTAACGACGTTGGGCTCAAACTGAAGCCTCCAGCAGATGCCCCGCCCCCTGGTGTCTGGCTGCAGTATAGGTCATAAGCCCCGCCCCCTGGTGTCTGGCTGCAGTATAGGTCATAAGCCCCGCCCCCTGGTGTCTGGCTGCAGTATAGGTCATAAGCCCCGCCTCCCCATGTATTCCACATATGAGCCGGGAAAACTTTAAAAAATTACGATACCTGGTAGAAACGTTTCTCTCATCCTTACGCTAAGCTGGTATGATGATGTCATTCGGCTGCATGATGCTCAGGTGTTTTTTTTTCTGTTCAGTTTCGTTTTACGATAGTTGACAGCTGCCGTTCGTGAGTAGTTTTTATCGGGGATATAAGAAACTTTGGGAAAGAGCCAAAAGGAGACTAAACCTTCTGAAGAAGGTCCATTCTATATACAGTCAATGGTCAAAACCCTTTAGCGCTTTAAATGTTATTATTTGTATTTGTATCTTAATTTTTCTATTTGTACCTTGTATCTTTATATAATTACACTCCATTCAAATACTTTTTTTGAAATGATTCCGCGACCCGCTTGCTATACCATCGCGGCCCACCAGGGGGCCACGACCCACAGGTTGGGAATCTCTGCCCTAATGAAAGATTATCATGCGTACCTGCAGTCATACATATAGGTTTGGTTCTATGTTATGTAACAATAAATGACGTTAGAATGCTTTTAAATTGTGCTGAAATCATTTTATTTGATAGCCAGGTATTGATTACATGCAAATCTTGATACTTGAATATAAACCACACTGGACATTATAATCTTCCGTCTAACTGGAGCCCTTTAAATTTTAATTGAAGACCTCTGCTTTAATTCTTGATAAAAAAAAACTTTTATCAGTGCTTTTTTTGAAACCACTTGAAAGATATTTCAGGGGACCCCATTTGGGTTACATGCGGCCCCATGTGGGGTCACGACCCCCAGGTTGAGAAACACTGGTTTGGATAGTGCATTTTTTTGTGATATTTGTGTCTATTCGGAACAAAGCTGCACGTTCGCTCCTTAATTAGCCAGAAAAGTTAGATTAATAAGAAAACAAAGTCCATGCATTTAACACTTAAGCTTATTTTATTTGTTTGTATTTCACTGAATTCCAAAAAACTAAGTCAGTTTAAGCTGAAGGACGATGACGTTCATTCACGCTAATCGTCATCGTGATCATCATCATCGTGATTGGGCTGATTAGAGCCTTTCGAGCAGAGAGCTGCAGAGAGAAACAAAGAGAGAGAGAGTTTAGTTCCGTTATCACACGTCTACGTTTCATTCTTGGGTCAGAGGTCACTTACAGTATCGGGGGTCGTAGTAGAAGTCCGGTTGTCCGGTGAAACCCAGGCACCTCGCTTGTTTCTTGAAATGTTCCAGATCTTCATCGCAGAGAGTCGGCTTTCTGGCTGGAAACCAAAATATTAAAAACGTCAAAGGTGAAGAAAAGTTTCAGGTGAGAGAGGAAGGAGGTTTTTCTTACCCATCAGGTAAACGGCTCTGTAGCGCTTCTCCTCTGCGATGGTTCTGGGAACGGTGATGCCCATGAAGTTGAGCAACTCGTTGTTGTTCCTGCTGTTGACCATGTAGAGGAGACAGTCCTTACAGGTGGGCAGAGAGGTGTACGTGCAGGTGAAGTTGGTCTCTGAGGATCAGAAACAGTCTGTTCATCAGCTGATTCAAACATTTAAGAGCACGGACTTTATTCAACGTGATGGTAAAAACTAAAAATCTTTCTCTTTGAACCTGGTTGTCAGCCAGAGTCTGCGCAGTAGAGAATTTCCGGTGGAGCCAAGTAAAAAAGAGAAATAAAAATATTTATTTCTTCTTCTTCAGAAGGTTTAGTCTCCTTTTGGCTCTTTCCTGAAGTTTCTTATATCCCCGATAAAAAACTACTCACGAACGGCAGCTGTCAACTATCGTAAAACAAAACTTATATCGCGGTTTTTAACGTCCAATAACTAATGAGAAACTAACTTCTCAGAAAAAAAAACACCTGAACACCATGCAGCCAAATGACATCATCATACTACCTTAGTGTAAAGATGAGAGAAAAGTTTCTACCAGGTATCGTAATTTTTTTAAGTTTTCCCGGCTCATATGTGGATATGTACCCCTCCGCCCCGAATACTGGATATGACGTCGGTCTGTGGTCCCCCGCCCCGAATACTGGATATGACGTCGGTCTGTGGTCCCCCGCCCCGAATACTGGATATGACGTCGGTCTGTGGTCCCCCGCCCCGTAGACGACCTCCCTTCAGTTTGAGCCGAACGTCGTTACGTCCACTCATTATACAGTCTTTGGTAGTGATGTCATATGGTTGCACCGGGCTGGATCTCATACAGGATCATATAAGTCCTGGAGCGGACTTCAGTGGTTTCCAGAGGAAGTTTTGTGGGTTTGTGTTGGAAAATAGTCGGCACAGCATTTGGCTTTAGTCTCCGTTTATAATGACCCACACCTGTCAGCTCTTTCATCAGCATGGGCCGGCTAAATGCAGCAAATGCTTCTGGGGAGAAGTGGCCAGAACATAGCCGCGGCTCCATGGGAAGTTGTTTACGCCCACAAGNTGTCGTTGGGTCCCAGTAGATGACTGAATAAGTATCACCCCCTGCTGGTGTCACAGGGAATTGCAGTCGACTCTGTTAAAAGGAACTTTTGCAACTGAAATCTGGATACAGTGACCTTTTACCTTTTTTCATCTGATAAACTTGTGTTCTGTTTCAGTCTTTTTAATGACAGTTTGTGCGTGTGTGTGGTTTGTTTCAGCATCTTTACACTTTGTATTAGAAATCTCTCAGATATGATTTCCAGGTTTTATTGATCACTTCCAAACTGTTAAACAGCCTTTGCCTCAGTTATCTCCCTGAGGTCTCCATGGGGGCAAAAATCTTTGGTGGAAAACTCATGTAAAGAACTTTTGCAACTTTGATTTTGTTTTTCAGTATTTCAGGTTTTAAAATGTTGCATTAACTTTCCCTTCGGTTTAGACACAGGGGGGGGGCGCTATTGGGTTTTTATTTTGCACAGACTTTGAACCACACACTTACAGAGCAAATTCGACCAAACTAAATTTACTGGCGCCCTCTAGTGGAGGGGAACGGTTCCTGCAAACCAGAACAAGCATCGATCGTCAGGGCATCAGACAGTTACACATGACATCATGTTATAAACTTAAAATCTGATATAACTAATATTTTTATTGAAAAGTATTGGATCTATTGAGTCACATGTTCCCAATTCTTTTTTATGTGATGTGAATGTTTTAACTCAGGGGGGTTCGAGGTATTTTTGATTGATTAGGCAATCTTTTATATTTTCAAATTTATCAGAAATAACATACGGTCAATGAAACACATTTTTCTGCTCAGGAACGTCTGTAAATAACTGTTTTTTGTCATGCTTTGCTTTTTCCTTTCTTTTTTAAAACATATAAAATATATAAATACCATAAATACAGGATCAAAAGCTCTGACACCTTGATTCTCATACGGTGATGCCACCAGTAACAGATATTTTTTGACAACAAAATCAATTTGAAAATATATGATCAAAATATGCCAATTAAAATACATAAAAAATAACATTCATATTTAGAATTAGGATTGTCTTTCCTTTATTTTTTATCTCAATATCAGTCTGCCACCTCGTTTGCATTCACCACTGTATTTCCAATGAAACAATGAAAAACCGTGATGGGAGCAGAAGTCAGAGCTTTTACTGAGTGATTGTTAGTGAAGTCAAAGTTTCGTCCACATTCATAAGTTTGTGTTTTTTGTTTGTGCTCAGAGCAAATATCTTAAAGTTTGATGATCATGTTTTGGTGGCAAAAAAAGGGTCAAAACTTTCAGACACCTACTTTTTCCTACTTGGACAACCAGTTTATAATCACTTTGAATAAATATAAATACACCATTTTCCCTATCTGGCATCATTTCTAACATGTTTTGCATTTGCTGACACCATTATGAAGCATTTGCAGTTGTTTTTCTATCGTAATATACAAACAAGTGTTGTTGGGATTGGTAACACTTTACATTAAGGAACACATATTCATTAATTTGTAGTTAATAAGCAATAATTAGGAGTTGATAAATGGAAAAGTCTGAATTCATGGTGCAATAGATGTAGAATAAGAGGTTAATGTCTGCTTAATAAATACTAATTAGGGGCTAGTAAGCTACTTATATGCAAGTTAATAAGCACCTAGTGAATAGTGAATACATGTTCCCTAATCTGAAGTGTTACCTTGGGATTTATTTATTTTATAAAACATCAGCCAGGGCAGCCACCAAGAAAACACAATTTTGGGACTTTTATTTTAAAAAAAGCTCAAACACTCAGAGTATTTTATTAACCAGACACATCTGAGGGACCAAATCAAAAATCTGGAAGGTTATTAGGTCTTTCTCATATTTGTAAATAAACCTATTTTTTTTAATAAATGTAATGTAGGAGACACTTTTTGGTATCATGTGAAGTGACGGATCCAAAAACTGTGAAGAATAAGTTTTATCTGCAAATCTTGGAAAACTTGGAACACCTGTAGGAATTAGTAGCAGCAGCTTTTTAAAGGAACCCCGACTGTAAGGACTAACAGGCATGAATCTGCTTAAATGTTTGTCTCAAACTAGAATTTGTTGTTAAAAGACATAACAAATTGGTTGATTGCATTCTGGGTTGATGATGTAGATTGGTTGCTTGGTGTTGAGTATCTGGATTTGGCCGTTTCCTCACTACTCGTCGCCGTAAGTCACGAGGTTTGAGGAGGGAAAAAAACATAATAATGCCACATGTGGCTGCTTTTGGGTGCACTTTTCAGTCCAAAGGAAACAAGGAGACTGATGTTAGTCTGCACAGCTTCCCAAAAGACAAGAAAAGAAGGAAGTTGTGGGAAATCTCTTGTGGGCGTAAACAACTTCCCATGGAGCCGCGGCTATGTTCTGGCCACTTCTCCCCAGAAGCATTTGCTGCATTTAGCCGGCCCATGCTGATGAAAGAGCTGACAGGTGTGGGTCATTATAAACGGAGACTAAAGCCAAATGCTGTGCCGACTATTTTCCAACACAAACCCACAAAACTTCCTCTGGAAACCACTGAAGTCCGCTCCAGGACTTATATGATCCTGTATGAGATCCAGCCCGGTGCAACCATATGACATCACTACCCAGACGTTATTGCGGTGTAAGCAACAATGGCGGCCTACAGGTGAAAATATTTGTTCAAATTTGATACAAACTAAGATATTTTGAGAGATTTTATTATGGTTCTTATGTAGCTGGTAAAAACACTGATCATTTAGGAAAATGACGTTCTGGTAGCCAGGGGAACTTTTAAGGCTTAGTCACCCTCCGTTGCTGCAGGACAGCTATCAATTGTTAACCCATTTTGTGTTATTGTTCTGAAATGTTCTCTGTTTTTCAGTTTTGGGTAACCTTACTTTTTGTTTTACCCTCTGGTCGTTCACCACTTACATTTGTATCATTTCAAGCTACTGATTGGACTCGAGTGACTTGAGTTGCAATAAATAACTGGAAAAATTGGGGTGTTCTAAAACTTTTGACCGGTAGTGTATGTTTTAACATTTAAAACATTATTCTGTTTTTCTGTAACTTTCTTTCTTTATTTGTATCTTGTATCTTTACATAATTAAACGGCGGCCCACATGCAATACTTTCACGTCCCACCAGGGGGCCACGGACCACAGGTTGGGAATCACAGTTCTAGATCTTCCCCTGTGCATGTTGCAGTCAGATTTAAATACTGAAATATGAGTGTAAAAATGTCCTCAGTAAACACATGAGCAGCCTTTTGATTTAATTTATTTGTTCTAATTTAATGGAATGCAAACGAAATTACACAAACTTCACCTTGAAATGATCATCAGTCCAAAACAAACACATTTAATGTTTTAAATCAAACTTTATTCCTTTATTTCAAAAATCCTCCTCGTAATCGTCGCTGTCACTCCTCCTCCTCCTCTTCTTCTTACTCTTTCTCTGGATTGCACAGAGCTGCAGAGGGAAAGAAAGAGAGAAAAAGGTGAAAAGACTCGTTTTCTCGTCGTCGTCGTTGGTGAATCGAACACGTTCAGAGTTTTTTCGTACTGTTCGCGGGGTCGTAGGTGAAATCCGGGTCTCCTTTGAAACCCAAACACTTGGCTTGCTTCTTGAAATGATCCAGATCTGCTTGACTGACAGTGTTTTCTTTAGCTGGAGAAGAAAATCAGAGAATAATAATAATTACTTATAAGAGCACCTTTAAAAACAACAGCACAACAAACAAACAAACAGTGAGTCAGAAATAAGGAAACAACAAGGAAATGAAGAAACAATCCTACAGACCAAACAGAAGAAGGGGTAAAAAAACAACATAAGAGAAATATAATGGTGAATAAATAAATTAATAAAGAGGATAACAACTGACTTGAATGCTCAACTCATTAGAAATAAATAAAAGCATAAATCATTAACTCTCTGATGCATGAATTATGAAAGTCAGTGTCAGGATTTTTCCCTTTGAGTGTTTTTATTTGTCTTAAAGCATGAAAAAAAGTTTTCCATTTAAAAAAAAATTGAAACTGAGCATTCAACATAAAACAGTGTGAACTTAATGTAAATATAACTTTATTTTTAATGTTTTGCAAAATTTTTTAACTCTTTCATCCATTTCAAAACTGATTAATTTAAAGTAAATAAGTTTTTTCACCCTCAAATGTTTGGGGAAAAAAAATTGAAAACATTTTTTCAGGCTCTAAGAAGAATAAAAATATTCTGACACAGACTAATATGAATTTCCACCACATGAACCATTGAATTTAGGAGTAAATAACTTTTAAATAGGCGTCCACTGTAGTGACCACTATGCACCACAGGGTTAAAATAAACTTGAGAGTAAATGAATGAATAAATAGATATAAGGGTCTGAGTGTAATATTTCCTTCCATCAACTTAACTCATAAAGTAGTGTACATAAAGAAATAAGATACTTTGGACACAATAAACTTGTGTAGAAATTTGATAATTTTATATTGTACAAAAAAACACAAAACCAAGGAGTTTGGGGGTTTTACAGTCCACCACGTTGGCAGGACTGTTCATAGGTGTCATTAATAACTCTAAAAGTTGAATGTCAGTTATTGTAAATGTAAATTAAAAATACAGTGACATTATTTTATGCTTGAAACTTTTTAAATAAAACATTCTTTGCAAATAAAAAGAATTTTAAAGCTGTTGAGAAATGTAAAAAACTTTTGTCCTGTAATTTTCACCTTGTCAAATGTCAGGGTGGTGCAACCGTAACATTAGACTTTTATTTTAAAGTGAAGAGAATAAAACAGGAAACAGGAAACTGCATCAGCCAGAGGAGCCCAAATGACATTTGT
>RPOG01005908.1:0-11730 GCA_008086565.1 Thalassoma bifasciatum
TAATTTTGCCGTTGGAAGGCTTCAAACTGTGCATCAAAAATCAGTGGGTGATGTCACTGCCATGTTTTGTCCAATCTTTGCATTTATTGTATAAGCACTGTGAGTGGTCAGAAGACAAAAGGAAATGTTCGATATAGTTCATTAACCATGTCACTGACAGGAGAGCTACAGGTGTCAGATGGTGGGTGTGAACTGAGATTCTGATGGACAGGTGAGCACCGCGTGCTGCTAACCCCACTAACAGTGTTTGGATGTGGAAAGTTGAATATGGCTTTACTGAAAAGCACTGTGAGTGGTCAGGAGACCAGAATGGCTCTATATAATTTCAATGCATTTCTCATATTCACCACTCAGTGAAGTTTTATTCAAGGTTTCTGCCTGACAACAAGAAGCCTATCCTTACCACTGAAGTAAAGAAGTAAAGGGCTTTGTCCGTGGATGATTGATCTTTTTATTTTTTAAAGCAATATTAAGAAAAAAAAAAGTGCTATTTAGGAAAAGATTTAGTCTTGATTTTGTGAATGTAAAGTTGTACAGTAATGTGTATTCGATAGTGTGGTCTGAAACATTAACAAACAAATAAACAAAACTTCTTTTAGATTAAGGCCTGAAGATGAATCTGTCTGGGTTCTGGGAGTGGCTGTGGCTGAAAAAGATCTATACTCAGTAACTTGAAAGTGACATGAAGATTTAAAGTCAGACTAACAGACAGATAGAGGACAGAGGGAAACAGAGTCTCAGTGATTTAATTTGCCCAGACACCCTAAGCCTATAGCAGCATAACTATGAGCTTGTTCAAATCTGATCCAGACAAAACTTTAATATTTATCAAAAAGGAAATTTTTAGGTCCACTTACAAAGACAGAAAGAGTGTCGGCCCCCCCTGACCTCAACCTGTATTTGATTCCAAAGAAGAGGAGCCTGATAACTTAAGGATCAGCCTCCCATACTACTTTTAGAGACTGGTTGTTTTTCGCTTTAACCCTGTAAAGCCTGACCCAGTGAAAAAATAGTCAAAAAATTCAAATTCTTTGGAACACAGATGTTTATCAACCCTTTTCAGAAAATCAACAAAACATATTGCTTTATTATTTTCATTCATGACATATTTCTTATAACACATTTGACACACTGGACAGTTTTGCAAACTATTTTAATAAAGTTTTTTTTTCATTATTATTTTTATTCACTTAATGCAGAAAAAATACTTATTTAAAAAGGAAAAGGAAATTATTTTAGTGTTATTCTTGCTGAAACTTCTCAAATATCAGGCACTGATTTTCCTGAAAATATGGGAGTGGATGTTTTCATGAGAGCAGACATTTTGAAAAAGGCCAAAATACAACTTCAGCCAACTTTAGTGATATGACAAGAAGAAGGTAGAAAATGTCTTTAAAAATATTTTTGCTAGGTTTTAAAGAAACTGTATCATGTTGATGAGATAGAGGTCTTCAAACTTATGTATCAAATATGATACGTTTGGCTTTAAAGGGTTACAACCAATCAGGTTTTCTACTTTGTTTTTCTCAAGCAGTACAAGAACACAAGGCTTTGTTGTCCTAAATCTAAAATCATTACTTTTATTGTTTTTAACCACAAACATATGAAAAAGTCACCTGTCCATTTTACTGATTTATTTTTGAATGTGAGTAACTAACATACAGACTTCAACAAATGATATAAAAACAATAAAGGCGCGTTACAACAGGGAGTTAAAAGAAAAGAGAGAAGTTTACATCTCAAAGTGTATACCATAGTTTAAGATGGGATTTTAGGTGCCTTAAGTACCTACCGCACAGTTTCTGAATGGTGTTGAATATGCTGTACCTGAGAGACAGACGTACACTTCCACTCACTCTGAGACTCTTTCTTTGAACAGCACTTGTTCTTGCAGGGTTATGAAAGTCGTCACACTCTCTCCCCTTCCCGTCAAGTCTGTTTTAAATGGCTCTCTAGGTTGAATGTCCTCTGTTCAAGGAAATTTTACAACAGGAATTTGGTAATAGTGGAGGGCACTTTTGTCTAGAGAGTACGAGCACCAGCACAAGCTCAGACCTTGAATTTCTACCATCAAAGAGAAAAAAAAGGTGAGTTGTTGGATCTTCCTGTGCAGACTTCTTTCAGTGTTGTTGACAAAGTCGATATCAGATGTCCTGCCCTTTCTTGATTTTAATTAGCCAGTGAGGCCGTGACATTGACAAGTGTTGTTTTCTTATAAAATGGACATTTTCTTTGCTAAGAACTCCAAAGTTTGCTTCTTCACTGATCATCCTGAGTCAAAAATGTGTTTCTATCATGTATGAATAATTTGCATGTGCAAAGAAAAGACATCAAGAATTAATTAGGGAGACTGTTTCTTTTTAGAAAGTGAATTCTAAGTTCTACCACAGCAACAAATTGTAGTTGAAGTTTGATTTAACTGGCCTCTAGCCATGATGTACCTATTCACCTCAACTCATTCTCAATAGACCTTTACTGTGAACTCAACTGGTGAACTATTTCATTAAGTATTCATTGAATACCAAAACCCCCTCTAAGGAGTCTTAAAAGAATATTTTCAATTCTTTTAAGATGCTTTGTTATGTGGCTCTTGCAGCCTCCATAAAGCTTCGTGAATATGTGATACCTTTTTTCCTAAATGTTGCAACAATCGTGATGTTCAGACTATCATTACAGCAGACAAACAAGATCAGGGTCAAGTGCTGTTTCACCTGCAGGCTGCCTGAAAAATGAATAAGCTGCAAACAATACAAAAAACCCCAACTGGTCCCAAGTCTAGGCACAAACAGCAGGAGAAAAGCTGGTGTGTGCGGTGTTCAGTTCTGATCATGAGACTGTACTCCATTCTTCATTATGCACTATTGAAGAGTCATTACAAAGATCATTAACTGAAATGATTAGCCTATAACATTGCTATTGTAAAGCCGCACTCCTGAGGTGTAGCTGAGCACAATGGCAGCAAACAGCATGAGGATGACCGCATTCAGAGAGCTGAGTGCAACCAAAACACTCTGCAGTCATAACCCGCAACTAATTGACTGTAAGAACAATTTGGCCTGGAGGAAAAACAGCTGACTACTTCTCTGTGGTGAGACAGATTGAATATGACTGTTAAAGAGCAAGAAAACCAAAAGAATTAGATGGTGGAGAAAAGTGAGAACACATTGGTACACTGATAACAATTTTCTAATAGATTAACTCAGAAGAATAAAAGGAACTTTTTGCATGATTAATTTATGTTGATGAAGCAAAATTGTTTCTTTTCTAAACCACTTTTTTGTTTTATCAAGAACAATAAAATCCAAGTAAAGTATATTTAATTTTGTCAAGTGGATAAAGCAAAATTAAACTTTGCAGAAATCACTCCATATTTTTCAATGTTGTCAATGAACTTTGCTGTCAAACCAACTTGATCAGACAAAACTAGTCTTCGTATGAATTACTTCATCTTTTGAAGTTTTAAGTAATATCAGCTCAATTATATCTTTAACGTGAAGCATGAGAGCATGAGGGGTTGTCGGTAAATACTGTTGGGAGTAGTCCATCTACACCATGTAGCACAGACAACGGGTCAATACAGTAGTGGATAGGCAACCAGTCAACGCTGGCATGAATGGCCAGCATAGGCAGCTTGTGCCACCCAAGTGATTCATCCATGTACAGCAGGCTCTCATGTCCACTGTGTGCCCTCCTCACTCATAGTAACAAGGTTTTGTAAGGAATTAAGTTCAGTTTCTGGTTCCAGAAATACCAAATGAAATAGTAACGATAACAAGATCATCTCTTGTTGTGTGAATGAACTCAAAAAAGATTACCTCACCATAAACTTTTATTGTTGGGTTCAGTGATTCAGTTAATTTACCTCTCCCCAGATTTATTTTTTCAGTGTACTCTGTGAAAATGGTGAAGAATGAAACAAGTGATAATGACTGGTTTGATTTCATCTTACAGAGGAATAGAGAGGAAAACTACATTTAAAGCAAGAGAGCATCATATGTCATGAGCTGCCTCTCTCCATGGTCCTGCAATGATAAAGTCTGTCTGTTGGTGAAACTTCACACATGCTTGACCAACCACTTTACCTATCTGACATTGTTCTGGTGGCGCAAATGTCCATAATCTACCTTTTATGGAAAACTAGACTCAGCCTACAGAATCCCTAAAGATGAGTTTTTTTCAGTGTGATCTCTGGATTCTGGACGTTCAAAGATATTTTGTAAAGCATTTTTCAGATACCTTTGCTTTGTTATGGTCATGTTTATTCTCAGATTGTATTTCCTCATCAAGCTGCAGCAGTGCTAAAAGGAGGCGTCCACTTGGGATGTTGGTGTTCTTTGATGGCCTGCTGATGTGTGAAGCCCACACCTGTGCCATCTGGTCACAGTCATCATCGGCTTCTAGAAATAGCTCTGTGATGGTGATTCAGGGCTGGAGTGCAACTCCTTAACAATACATGTCACGATATTGTTGACAGGATAAGTAAATATTTACTGACAGTTATTACGGTTATACATGCACTTTAGTATGTTTTTTCCTTTTTTTTCTTTTTTGAATTTTCCATCTCTTTATGTCATAAAGCTTGCTTTTGAAACCTTTTTTCTTTATGAAGTGTTGAAGCAGCTGCAGCTTAATTTTGTTTATGTCCGGCAAAATAACACAACCAAAGACAGGCTGCACTTTACTACACTGAATATATACCATCAATTTATGAATACTGGTTTATGTAAATGCTGAAAATAATCAACTTTCACATTATGTTTTCATGGTTCTGAGCTTACAAATGTCAGAGCACATTGACAATCCTTTCCTATCATCATTCGCCAATCAGAAGTGATTGAACACCTCAGTTCTTATTGTTGCATGTCTTTTTTTTTTTTTTACTTCACCAGGAATACTCTGGTTCATTTTTCAAATACATTTAGGTCTTAGGGGTACAGAACAGAAAAGAAACTTGTTTTCTTTAGGTTTAATTATAATTAACAGGCTCAAAGCTTGTCAATATAACATTATGGTACCTATCAAATAAGCTGATAACCAAACCCTGTAACCATGAGTGGGGAGGGCACACAGTGGACATATCCACTGCCTGCCCTCCTCACTCATGGTCAACCCGAGGAATGGTTTTGCATATATGAGTTACGATAATATAATTTATTTAACTTCATTTGAGTACTGCAAACTCAAAAAAAATAAGTTAATCAAATCTACTTTATTTAAGTTCACACAAATTACTTTTTTTAAGGCAACAACTTTGCATATTTTTCGTTAAATAAAGTCAACTTATTATACTTTTACAGTGTACCTGATAGTACACAGTATCCAGTCTTGTGATAAGGTTGGATGCTCAGCAGCCCTCAGGGAGTTTGAGTTTGAGAGTCCTTCTTTAGATCCAGATGGGAAGGCTCTGATTTCAGGTGAAGAGTCTCTAAACACTGATGAGAAGGAGCTGAATCCCACTTGTAAGTCTCTTTATCAGGATGGAAAGGCTCCAGATCCAGCTTGGAATCTTCAAATGTTTAACCTATCGTCATCATCCTCATTAAAACATCATATTTAAAATAGATGAATTCACACATGAAATTGATTAATTGGCTGAATTGTCATTGGTGCTCCGGTTTCTGTGGCTTCCAATGATCAATTATTTAAAATGCAGGGTGGGTCATAAGTGTCCATACTTAGAAAAATGTATAATATACATTTTTTTAATGTTTCAGAAACTCTTGATGCGTTTGATTATCTTTGGTTATCTTTGGGGGCACAGTGTATCAGGTGAAGATAAGAAACCTATCAACAACGCCAAGCAGAACTTTCAAGCAGAACTTCAACTGTGCGAATGCAAGTTCATCAACAGTGAAAAAGACATACTGTGTTTCCGAAACAATAAAGAGCACAATATATAAATAAAAACCATTGTTTGACATAATATGTTTATTTGTCCTTGGTATTTAAACTTAGGGCCCACCCTAAAAACTGAATCAAAATGTTTTTATTTCTTCTCTGAGAAGTACTAGGGCATAGTTCATCATATTTTAAATATTTATTCATCTGTTTCCTCCTTTCCCTTTTTACATTTAATGCACTATTTCATGTGTAACACTCGTGATTGAAGACAGACTCATTACATTTAATGGGTGATTTTGCATTCTGTACTGTATTATTCTCATTATGTTATGAGCCTGATTTTTACAGTGATATATATGAGTGCAGAAATAAGGCAGGTATTAAAGAGCCTCAGCACGTGAAAAATCAAAAATGTTCAGAGAGTCTTTAAAGACCATAAAAGCAACCCACTTCAGGCTAAAGCAAATGAGTTATCTAATTAATGGTATATATTTGTTCTCCTTTTGTCTTCAGTTTCTTTCTCCTTTGCATTTGTGAATTAACATCACAATGGAGCTGCACCATATATCCTCCTAAACAAGCAAGCTGCCTCCCAAGAATTACTGCAGCGTCTCACCCAAAGCCTCGCCTGCCTCCCTGTCTCATCGGTGCCTACTCCCACCCCCGCCTCTTCTATCTCTGCCTGAGACTCAAAGACACAGCAGTTATTTATTTCGTGTTGGAGATTCATTACTTGTTGCCGGTGTACTTTGAATGGTTGGTGTGGGCTTAATAAATTCAGGCTCTCTCCTCCCGCCCACTTCCCCACAGCTCCCCACCTCATCCCAGACAGTGTGTGCGTGTTGGTGTGTGTGAGTGTGGGTGTGTGTGTTGGTGGGGTGCTGCTCATGTGGTCTCCTGCTTGAGAAGTAAGCTTTGTGAAGACTAAAACCCCAGAGGTCTTCCTTTGAGGACTAAGACAGCCTGTACTGAGATCATTTAATCAGGCAGCTGGACAGCTTGAGCTCACACACACACACACACACACACACACACACACACACTTACAAAGTAACACACACACTTATATACATAAAACACAGCAGACATCCTATTACTGGCAGACTCCAGCTTTTAAAGCTTTTTTTTCTCAAACTGTGGTATTATTTGCAGATGCTCCCATTACCTTACTAACAAGCATGCACCGAGCTCTCAGGTTATTTTGCACACACTCCTGCACCCTCTCGTCCTCTTCTCCTTCCCCTTCGTTTCTCCCTTCTCCCTCCTCTACACATCGTCATCATCAAATGAGGAAGACAGACAAGATCTGGATATCAGCTTGAAAACAACTCCTGGCTGAAAAAAAATGTGCCTGCAAGATATATATTTGTTTCTTCTTTTTTTTATTTTCATTTTTTTTCACCTGGACTAAAATGCCAGGAAAGAATATTCACCTTGACAGTCATGTGATAAATACAGCAAGACAAGTCATTCACCTTGGATATCAGGAGGTAAATATGGCTAAAATAAAGCTGACATCAGACACTAAGAACTCAAATGTTTGGCTTTCTACACAAACTGCCGGGTTCTAGCCCTGACTCTTTTCAGAGGAAGCAGAACACTGAAATGATTGGCTGTCACTCTACTGGTTTTGCTGTTACTCCAGGTTGGTGTCTGGCACAACACGCTGCACAACCCTAGCATTAATATCATATGCGGAAGACAGTATTGAAATGATTTCTTGTACATTCACCCTTTAAATGCTAAAGACACAAAATTACGATAGGCAACATTGCCAAATATAACAAGCCATAGCTGCACGTGGTGCCTCAGAGTTAGTACTTTACACCAGGAGATGGCGGACATCTGTACACTGTAAACTATAATGAGTTGACTTTACTTAAAAAAAAAATATGCAAACTCGCTGCCTTTAAAAAAGTAATGTATGTTAACTGATATAAAGTAGATTTGATTAACTTATTTTTTGTGAGTTTGCAGTACTCAAATGAACTTAAATAAAATTTATCAGAGTAACTTATGAAAAATCATTCCTCAGGTTGACCATGAGTGAGGAGGGCAGGGAGTGGATATGAGACCCTGCTGTACATGGATATATCACATAGGTGACACAGGCTGTCTTTGCCCTGGTATAGACTGACTGTCTATGCTCCATGGCTTAGTCCAGCTGTCAACAGCATAGACTGGATGACAAGGACATCGATAAATTCCATTTTCTTCTGTAAAATTATGGGTGAAAATTCCTGTAAATGCTGGGCATTAGCCTCTAATTCAAACAGGCATTTTCATTTGCCCACTCAAGCTGCCCATCATGTACTCAGGCAGTCAATGTCACACAGCATCAACAGCCAGTCAGTCGGTCTGTGCCTTGGTGCACAGACAGTCTGTCTACACCACTGAGCACAGGCAGCTCGTGTGTGAATCACCCATGTACAGCAGGGTCTCATGTCAGCTGTGTACCCTCCTCACTCACAGTTACAGGGTTTGGTTATCAACTTTTGATAGGTTACTGCTGTGACATGAGTTTTCAGAACTTAGTTCTTTTCAGCTTTAATAACTTTAAGTTTGTGGTCAACTTTACTTGGACATTTTGAGGCAATCGGTTTCCTAAATTTTTCAAGTAAAGTCAACACGAGAAAGTTGTCTTAACTTATTTTAGCTCACTCTGTTGAGTCTACTTACTTAAACTTAGTAAAGGTAACTTTTTTTTTAAGTAAGATTCACTACTACATTTTACAGTGCACCAGCATGAACAGACAGCAAAGACAGCTTGTGCCACCTGTGTGATTTATTCATGTACAGCAGGCTCTCATATCCACTGTGTGCCCTCCTCACTCACAGTAAAAAGGTATGGTAAAGAATTAAGTTCAGTTTCCAGTTCCAGAAATACCAAAAGGAACACTAAACATGAGAAGAGTGTCTCTTGTTGTGTGGAAGAACACAAAAAGATATCCTCACATTACTTCAATTAATCAGGTTCTGAAAAACAGTTCACACCATCTTGTATTTTGAACGAATATTTTGACTACGATTATGACTTCAGTAATTTTGAGGCAATCGGTTTCCTAAATTTTTCAAGTAAAGTCAACACAAGAAACTTGTCTTTACTAAGTTTAAGTAAGTTGACTCAACAGAGTGAGCTAAAATAAGCTAAGGTAACTTTTTTTGTTTTAAGTAAGATTTTCTATCAAATTTTACAGTGTAGCTTCAATCTGAGCTATATTTGTTCAAAGTTTTAGACTTTATAGAGTGTGAGGCAAAGAGATTGGGAGTATAACAGAGAGAAATAAAGCTAATGTCAGTGACAGAAACTTACCTGGCTGAGAGGTCTGTGCACTGTAAGTACTTCATCGAGTAACATCTGACTCAGATTCTGAAGAGGAATATTCACCATCTGCTGACAATGTTCAGTTGACCTGTGAGTCAGAAAGTGAAGCGGGCGCAGAAAAAAAAAAAATCATATTGTGCGACTGGAAAGGCCCTTTCAAATTAAGAGTGCATATCAGACAGTGATTTTATTCAGAAATGGTCACTGACTTTCACCTGTAGTTCCCCTCGCTCAACATCTTAGGAACCTTCTCTGACATGATTTTGACGTGTCAAAACAACGGCTTATCTCTGCAGACACCACACCACTACCTTTCACACCACAGTGGGGTTCACTGTTAAAACTTACCAGGATGTTACAGTTTTTAACAGTGCAGTTTTTATTTTGCAGTTAAATGTTGTAATAAGCACCTGTGATATCACAAATAATACCTGTAAAAACTACTGTGACATTAGACTTCATAGCATTTAACCGCTGTTTCACAATAAGATACTGAAATCAAAATCCTCTGTAAGATCACCACGTGTGACTGTAAATTTTGGAACTGTTGAATGGACTTCTGGGAACCTTTGTTACGTGCCCAGGTGTTTGTGTGTGTGTGTGTGAAAGAGAGAGAGAGTGAGAGAGAGTAAGCGTATCCCTAGCAACTTCAACTGGATTTTTTTATGCCCCTTTATACAAACTTATATGACACTGAGTGGTGAAACAAGTACTTTTTACAAGTCAACACAAACTCCACAACAGATGAACCATAATACAAACACCAACATACGTGAGATTGGCGTCTCTTACTGGAGACACCGAACTGACCTCATACATGCTCTTATTTTGAAAAGGTCAGGTTCTGGTCACACATTTTATTGTTCTTTTATTATAAACAGAAAATAAAACTCCTTTCATTTAAAGGTTTTACAGGTTTTGTGTCCTAATTTAAGAAAAATGCCTTGAATTTTTATTCTAAGTTTTAAATTTTGAGTTGAAAATCAAATTACCACTAATTTTTTGTTTCTCAATACCATTTCTAATCATACAATATGCAAATTGGATGAGTGAATTCACGCCCATCACAAACTTTGGGTCATATTGATGATTTTTCTCATTTACAGTATGCCTTTATCTCTGACCATATTCAAGTGACAACCTTGTGAAACATTGATATCAAAACTGAATGTGTATTGAAAAAAGCTGTGGGCCTAAAGGTTAAAATAGTTCTGAACTCACACCTTCAAACTTTGTGTTATCCTAAATTTTGAAGAAGTTCCTGTTGCCATCTTCTCAATTCATTGACATACTATTGCTGAGAGCGAGCTGACCACTTTTTCTCCTCTTTTTGGAGCTGCTGCTGCTGGAGAATTACACAGACGAAACATTATCATTAGTTCCTGCACTGACTCAGCTGATGGTAAACATTCAGAAAACATCAACCCACTGTTCAGAGCTGGTCATTCATTACAGCAGAGTAAACATGAGGCATCAGAGGCCTCCAGATAACTCAGACACACTTGTACATGTACATAGAAAACATCTTTTTTTTAAAAAAAAAAAAAGGCATACAAACTTTATTGTTATCTCACACACTAATAAATTCTTGGACAGTTGGATGAATTCTCCACCAACCTGGCATTGGTCCAGGGGACTCAGGAGACCAAACAACTCCTCAGCAAAGCAGCCAATGTTCTTCACTTTCATTGCTTGGGTTCACTCAGAGGTCACAATAACTGAATATTTTGCACCTTTGGTTGAATTTTATTTTTTTGTAAATTTTAGGCCAATCTATCAAGATATTTAACAACTCTGAGACAGCAGTACCCCCAAGTTTGGCACATGTATTGCAAGAGAATCATACTGATGCTGCAAACAACCAAAATATCTTGTTGAAGAAGGTGAAATGTTGTGTTCATCAGCTGATCGAAAGTTTAAGAGCACAGCCTTTAAAAGACAAAGTCTGCTCAAAAACATGGATTCAGCGTCATTTTCTGTCAGGTATTCACACTGTCATGACCTCCTGATGGTAAAGGTTAACAATCTCTCTCTTTGAATGTGGTTGAATTGTTAAGCTGCATAAGCAAAAACTATCTGTTTGTCTTGCTCCCATTTCTTCGGTTGCATTTTGATACTTTACTTCAAACCTTTTTTGAGATATATCAGTGCAAAATGTAAATGTGTGCAATTTGTCAACTGGTCTTAAGATTTTGATCAAGTCTCTACTAAACATGGATATAAAGTAACAATGCTGGATGTTCGGATTTGGCGTGTGCAGATTTTCACATGTTGTAGAAATCCCTGAATCTGTCTGTAAATTGGCACTGTTCGAAAAATAACTCCAGATCTTAATTTCTTGCTGAAATGATGACATCATCATATCAGGATCTCCAAACTGCTTCATGACAGGTTCAGGGGTGGACCTCAGACACCAAGGTCTGCCTAGAGCATCCCGCACATGCTCTGTTTGTCCCTCTCCCCTCAGGCAGGAGGCTGCGGAGCATCAAGAGCAGGACTACCAGACTGAGGAACAGCTTCTTTCCTGAAGCTGTGAGACTGTTGAACTCTGGTGGTCCCCTTTA
>RPOG01005908.1:11735-27954 GCA_008086565.1 Thalassoma bifasciatum
AAATAGAGTTTTATTGAGCTCTAAACCTCTTACATCCAACCCAATTCTGGCCTATTTACCATGCTATGTTTCAGAGCTTCTAACTGTAGAACCATAAGGTCAGAATTCATCAGTGACACCTCATTTGAAGGATTTAAGTCTCTGGTTTCAGAAAATATCATGTTTTTATATGTGGCTCAAGTCAACATCAGGATAAATGCAGCCGGAACAGTACTTTTTCCTCCTCATTTTTTTTAATAACCAATTTTTGAACATCATTTACTTCAAGATGCTGCATGTCAGAAATAAAACATCCACCACATCACTTCTACACCTTGTCATCTACACCTGGGTGAAATTTGAGCTTCCTAAGTAAAATCTCAGGAGTTAGAAAGTATTTAGTTTCAGGCAACCAAACACCAGCAGATGCGCTCTCACTCACCAGTCTAGTCCAGTGATTCCCAACCCATGTAGGCCACGAAGGAATTACAAGTGGGCCCCCAAATCGTTTCCAAAATAGTGTATAGATTTTTTTCCTTTTCGAGCCAGGGGGAAATTGTAAATACAAAAATAAATAAAAATATAAAGAATATTCTAAACTTTAATTCAAAACGTTGTATATTGGATTTGTTGTAATATTCTTGTTATCATTTTGTATGGTTTTTCCTTCAAGCACAAGATGTGACAAACCTTAAAAACTGTACCAAAAAAAGAAAAATACAAGAACGCCTTACATGGCTACCATATTTATCAGGTCAGATGGCTCATGGAAAATCTTTGAGCCTCAAAAGTGGGCCCTGAGTTGGAAAAGGTTGAGACACACTGGTCTAGTCTGATAAATTCATGCTTACAAAACCAGCTGTATCCGTGCTCAGTGTCTTCTTTGTAGTCAACTTTGTGCTCTCTGTGAAATTGTTTTGCTAAAAATCATGAAATTATAGCTTCTGGTCATGGATTGTACCTCTCCTGTTTTACACATGAAAATGAAGGATTACACATGGCAAAAAAATTTGTCTGTTTGTCAGATTAACTTGCTATAGCAGGCTTGGTGTGAATGGAGAGGCTATTGGTTTCTGTACGTGTGATTTTCAGGGCCTGACTCCTGAAGGTGAATAGGCTTTCTTGTCCATTGTTTTTCATGTTGCTATCAAGCTAGTAGATAATGTATTTTGCAGAGTTGTTGCCGTTCATTTTTTTTTGTTTCCATTCCAGTGCAGTCATATATGAGCCTTTAACCCTGATTGGCTGTGTGCAACTGTCTTTCCGTCTCTTAAAAGCTGCATGTGAACCAGCATTTAAAGCACCAGCGCAACCTTCCTTTCAAGTGTTTCGGTGGCTTAATTACAGGTTTTTTACATTTAATTTTGTACCAAACATTTGTGCTATTTATATCCAAGAACATTTTATATTATACAAGAATGTTGTATCTTAGTGTTTTACCACACAGCCCTATATGCTAATGCAACTCCACAGCATATGGGAAACATTACAGTGGATTTTTATCATCTTTTAAACAAAATGGTCCAACCAAAAAGCTCTCACCTTTTGAGATGCTGTCTAAATACTAACACCAAAACAGCAGGAAAAAAAAAAGAGGCAATAACAGCTCTCTCATCAGTATTAGTTCATGACTGTGCATTAAGCTGTATTTCTGAAAGCCTGCTCCGCACGTTGGACAGGTCGATTTTCTTCTTTCTACAGGGAAAAACAAGAATGGAATACAACACATTACAAAAAAAAAAAAAAATTAACTCTTCCCCCACGCCTACTTGAAATTCCTCATTTTATGTCATGATGTGTTATGTTGTGTATTTACAGAGGAATATGATGGTGGAAGAGCTGTAGGTGAATTCACCACAAGCCATGCGTACAGCCAACTGACATTTTGGCTGTGTTCCACCAGAGTCCGTGTGCACTTGTGTGTATGTAATATTCATATTGTCAGGGGTCAGAGGTCAAAAGAGAGAGCTATTCCTGAGCCCCAGGCGGAGTGTCGAGCTTGTCCTGATAAGCCCACAGCCCGCCGCGGTCTATTTGTGTAAGATGGGTTTCTTCAGTTCTTGGCAGATAGAGCAACATTTCCACCAGAGATTTAAAGATTAACTCATGTCCTGCTTGTTTGGGTCGACTCGGGGGGGGGATGGACTCGGTGCTCATGTGTGTGAGTGTCTGTTTGGTCACAGTCAGGGGTTTGTGATGTTCAGGTCAGACAGCATGTATTCTGCAAAAGGTCTCTCTCCACCTCCTGCAGCCATGAAGATTCACAGTAAATGCACACACATACACTCTGTCGCTCACACGCACACACATAAAAAGACATTTGAATACCTCGTTCATGCTTTCAAGTTATAGACTCGGCTTTAATCTACAAGTAAGCTCTGTAGAGAATTAAAAAGAAAAAACCTATCCCAGGTTTGGGAGCAGTTTGTCTTACCCCCGAACAACAGTGTTTCATTAACAGAACAGACAAAGGATTCTACAAAAGCCTTCATCTCTTTATTATTGTTTTTTTTACCCGGGTTACATTTAATATCTGCTTTTGGCGTCGTGTTGCATGTGTGCCGTTTCTAAAGTCACCAACAGCATCCTTGAAGGCAGTGTTTCTCAACCAGGGGGTCATGACCCCACATGGGGTCGCCTGGAATCCAAGTGGGATCCCCTGAAATGTCTTCATAAAATTCATAAAAGAAAAATTACTGATACAAATTGGGTTTTTTTTTTCAGTCATACTTGTTATTTTTAAAATTAAAAAAAACAACACACTAAAAAGCTGTTTTTTTAGTATTAAGTTAGCATTTGATTTTATATTTTAGTATTGTTATTATTTAATTATTACGTATTTCAGTATTTGTAATATTTTATAATTAGTATTTCAGTGTTTTTAGTCTTAATTATTAGGTATTTTAATGTTTTAAGTAAGGATTCTATTCTCAAGTATATTAGCACTTTCAGTATTTCATTATTAGGTACTTTCCTAATTTTAGTGTTTTGGTATCCAAGTGATTTGTTTTCCATTTTATTTTCCTGGATTCATATTTTAGCACTTTAAGCAGTAGACTTTAGACTTTATTTACTGTGTGATACTGAACTCTGTGCTGTTTGTTTCTTAACTTTTTCTACAGTTGTTTACACTGTTTACTGCTCTATGTGCTTTTAATTGTCCCTTGGAGATTAACGAAAAAGAAAGGTTTTTGAATTTGAAAATTCAGTTAGAATAAAGAGTAGATCCTGATGAGGGAAAATAAAATTGTCACTTTTCTCACTAATCCTGGCTGCTCTATATTTGAAACATACTATAAATAACATACACAAAAACTAATTTTTGGAAAAAAAATTGTCTCTGGGGTCCCCAGAAATTTTTGATGTCAAAATAGGGTCACACCCCAAAAGGGTTAGGGACCACTGCTATAAGGCAGAGAAGACTGAAACATGCTGGGGAGGTAATAGCTGTAACCAATAAGAAAGAATTGAGTGAGATCAGGTGTTGTCTCGCTACTTTTATCCCTTTTGCACTTTTCAGATTGATTGTTTTCAGGTCTCATACCTCAATCATTGTTCTCACTTCTTCAGTGTAACACTTTGAAAAAGCAAACAGAGGAAGCAGTTGAAAGTCCTTGTTCACCCATCAGCTGAATTTGTAAGTCTTGACATTTATTTTTTTTTAAAGATAGGAGCAGCAACTGTTCTTTTTCTGCCAGTGAGTTTGAATTGCCACACCAGCCATCAGCAGTTCTTCTGTTTAGAGATGTTTGCAGTCAGCATCCCATAGAAGGTCACAGATGTGTCCTTCAGCAAAATCAACCACGTAAAACAATATGGATTTAAAGTTTAAGGCCCCATTTACATAACATTTTACAACAATTTGCCCAAAGCAAAAATATCAGCTTTTATATCAATTCCTAATAGAGCTGTCTTTTCAACACCTGGGAAATTATGGCTTTTTACCTTTCACCTTTGAATCAAGTCTAGACGTTGTTTAGACATATAGTAGTTACTTGAACAGATTTTTTTAAAACTTCTATTCAATTAATCTTTGATGGGTGGGAAATGACAGCAACAGTAGTAATAGTCCTTAGGTGCATGAAAGTCACTAACACAATCTCGTCTTTGCAGTGTTTATGACATGATGCTCTCATGTTTTGCTACTGAAAAGACACTTTTATAAACCTGTTTACAGATTTGGTTTTAAGTAAAGTTCTTATTGACGTGCTTCTATTCACACGACAGCCTGAATAGAATGACATCCTGTGTTTTTAGCTTTAACTTTTAATATGAATTTTCAAAAAGAGTCTCTCACCTCTGGATGCCAAATTGTTTAATCTTGAGATTTTTCTCTCTCATATTTGTGCGGCTGAGCACACATCCACGCTTTTATGAGCTTCTGTCCTCCATGAACAGCATCCCGTATTGTCTCCACTTGTAAACGCAGAGTCGAAGCCCAAGGTCTCTCAAATATCTCTGCTTTTCAAACCTTTTGCAAAGACCATCTCAACATTCTTCGTGATGTTGTGAAAAGCATGAAGGTAATAACATTTTTGAATATTAAATCTGTTTTGGGGGTCGGTTGCGCTTGTATTCTTTTCACTGTTTAACTCTGCTGAGAACCTTGGCTGCAGCTTTTATTCTGCTCGGGGTGAGTTTGTGGTATGAAAATAAACAGATAAACACGCAGATCAAATTCCATGACGAGGTAAAAGACAGGAGAGAGCTCCTGCTGTTTAGCTGCTTTGGTCACATCGAGACATAACTTTGACTTAGAGCTTCTTTGTTCTTCAGACTTGGTCTTCAATATTACAGTTTGAGTTGTTTGTGGAACACGTTTGTGATCTTTGACCATTGTGGGACTCACTGCCCTCATCCCACCACTGGTAATCATGCTAACTTTACTCTGCTTTCAGCCTCATACATCTACATGGAACCAGTTGAAAAATAGATTTAATCAAATTCACTGTTTCATTTTGTTTTTTGAATGCGCACAGGTTGTTGGATGTATTCACATGAGGTTTCAGGTCAGTTATTGTCCCAGGCTGAGTGTCCAATAATGTGGAGTCCAGAAATGATTCACCTGTTCAGCAAAGTTACTCAGAATATTCTGTTTGAGGACTTTCAGGAAAAGCTGGCTAGCGCTAGCAATTAAGTCTCTCCTTCGCACTGTTGTGATGAACCAAGGTGTGTATCTTTTTTTTTAGAAAAATGAATGGAGAGCAGATTTTCTTTTGATCTCCATTTTTCTTTAGTTTGAGACAAATTTTAACTGGATACAACACAATGAGGTAATGTAGCGTAGCGTTAAGCAGCCCACTTTATTAAGTGTTTGTCACAGCCTGGTGCTCTGAGACATGTCTGCCACATGTTTTGTTAGTGAATCCTGGTTCTGTCCTACCAGTGCTCATCTACCAGCTCCAACCTCACCAGGCAGAGCAAACGTAACCTGGCAATTTATGTTTGATGGACTCAGGTTTAATCAAACCAAAGCAGAATAACTGCTGCATGTGGGTTGGAATGAACATTATCATTAACAGTTTGACCCCTGCCTTAGCCTTTAGCTTGTGTTTTAGCTTTTAGCCCGTGCTCAATCACTCTCCTGTTTAGCTTTCTTCAGCTCCTCTGTCCCTTTTCTGTCAGTCAGTTCAACTCCTGTTTCCAGCAAACTGCAAAATAAATCACAGAACTCATTTTCAGCAGAGAAAAACACAGATCTCTCTGTTCTCACTGCTGAACTTCATCAGCCATCATGGTGTTGTCATAGAAACCTTGTTGTGTCGTCATTCAGGAAGCTAAGAAATAGTATTTGATAATAACCTATTTTAGCGCTGAAAATCAATTCTGAGTTGTGAATTATGATCAAGTATAAATTTAGATATCAGACTTTTTGATGTCTCTTAGAAAGTCCTCACAGTCCCTTTAAGATTGCTTCAGTTTTGATATTAAATATTTGGGTTTTATTGCGGTTGCTGCGTCTGACAATCCATATAAGTTATGTTGAAGCTTAACTCTTGTTTTGGGAACACAGACTCTCTATAGCATAAACCAAATGATTAACCTGCAGCAGCAGTCAGGCAGCTTGACACCTTCACCTCAGGAAATACCAGAGAAAAGTCCCCCCTGGATACACACACACACACACACACACACACACACACACACACACAGACTGGCCATCAGCTAGTCCCTCTCTGCTCTGTTGCCCTGCATGTGGAGATGATGGATTTTGATGATGATTCTCACAGACTGGGAGCTGAGCTGAACCTTGTCCTTATACGCTGCACTGTAACGTGTGTGTGTGTGTGTGGAGTGTGTGTGTGTGCCCATGTGTTTATGAGCAATTGCATTTATTCACATCAGGCCTTCACATCCTGCTACTTGAGGGCCTGGAGGTCTGCTTGGTCACAGGGACCAGTCTAATCTTTTTACAAATGGGTTTTTGACTCCCCCTTTCTGTCCTGACAGGAGCATCTATAAAATATGGTCCACTGGATGACTTATGTCTTCACACACCATTACATCCCCCATAAAAACACACACACACAAGCACAGACGGTGTAAATCCAGGGGAATAAATGTACAACTAAGGAGATCTGAATATTCACGTGGTTTCCTTCCTTTGAGTCTGTAATCAGAAAGCGACCATGAGAGGAAGACATGCTGTTGGAAGGGCAGGGGGAGAAAAATAGAAAGGGCACCTGTTGTACATATGCCATTTAAAACTTTTAAGTATTTGATTTATCACAAAAACCCCACATAACCAACAACCAAGTATCAGGTGAATACACCAACAGGGCACTTGATCACGTTTTATCCAGAAGAAGGGCATCAGAAGGGCTTTGTTTACATTCTCTCCACCAGAAAAGTAGCCAAAGAACAATTTCTTTGTGCGTAGCAGCTGGAAAAGAATCCAGAGTGCCCTTTCTTTACATTTTAAGCACAAGAAAAGTTGCCAGAGTGCATTTGGTTTACATTACAATCATTAGAAGTTTAGCCAAAGCATTTTTTTCGGTTTTCATTTTATCCACCAGAAATACATGTATAGAGCACATTGTCTTTGTTTAAGCCGTAGGACGAGAAGTCAAAAGGGTGATTTGTTTGTAATTATCAACAGGAAGAGCATCCAGAGCACTTTTGTTTATATTCTAACCAGCAGAAAAGTATCCAGAGATCATTTTGTTTCATCCACCAGGAGCGCAGCCAAAGGAACTTTGGTTATTAATGATTCACCTGAAAGGAATCTAACTGGTACTTTGTTTACATTTTGTCCACTCAAAGAGCATCCAAATAGCTGTTTGTTGACATTTAAGGCATTCAGAAAGTGCTTAGAGGCACTTTGTTTATATTCAAGCCACCAGAAAGATACCTAAAGGATATTTTATTCAAGTTTTATCCACTGGAAGAGCATCCTTTGTTTCTGTTTTGTCCTCTAGAAAGCTAACAGGAGGGTAATTTGAGGGCGACACACTGACCAATGTAGGGGCTGCCAGAATGCTCGTTGTTTACATGGTATAAAGGGCTGCAGAGGGTGTTTGATACAGTTCCTTGACTGCTGAGCCACATTTAAGTGGTCACGTTTTCTCATTTTGTCCTTATTGGGCATTTGATGCTGCTGTATCTACCTCAAAGGTATCCAAAAATGCAAGAGACATTTTATGCCTATGTATTTGGTTTTTATAGTGTAGATTATTATCATTTTAAAGGGTTTTTTTTACCGTAAAAGTCAAAGTTTTCTCCAGTCTCACAATTTGGCGTTATTCAATGTAATTTATACAGTAAAAGACCATGTTCAATTTTAAGTCCTTCACTGTTGCTTTTTGACAGTGTTTTGCTGTATTTTTACAGACTCTAGTTTCAATGTAGCTTGTAGCGATTGTACCTATATATTTATTTTCATTTTATTTCATTTCAAACAGATACCCAACTGTGTGAGTACTTTTTGGCTGAACACTTGGGAGACGTGTAGCCACTGCTTCAGCTCTTCACTGTTAAAAATGACCAGGATTTCACAGTTTTTAACAGTATTATTTTGCAGTTAAATGTTGTAATTAAAAGCCCCTGTGATATCACAAATAATTCCTGTAAAAACTACTGTGACTACTTATGCCACATGGTGCGAACAGTCTGCTCCACAGTGATAAATGGACAGTCGGCAAAGACAATTTGTGTCACTTGTGTGATTCACCCATGTACAGCAGGCTCTCATGTCCACTGCCTGCCCTCCTCACTCATGGTAACATGAAAGCTGTAAAACTACAGTATCAAAGTGTAAGCGAACAAGAAATTACCGTTATATCACTTATCCTGTAGTTGTAAAACTACAGTATAAAGTTATTCCATATAGAATTCCTGTAACATTACGGCTGTGAAGTTACAAGAAGTTACTGTGTGACTATTTAGCAGTAAAAAATTAAAGATTACTGCGAAAGTCATGAAAAATTTAGCCACCAATTTACTGTGGTTTTACGCTCAAAAATGTAACAGTGCTGTTGTCTTTAGATTTACTCTACACCCTCTATTCTGACTGCTTGAAAGTGAAAAATTTCCTACATTTATGTAAAGATGTTTCCAACATATATGCACGTATTTAGCCAATCCTTTTGAGATATACGGTACGATCAACTTTATTTTCATAAAAAGTATACCTCTTCTTTAAGTGGAAAAAAGCAAAAACTGATTTTTTTTTTTTGCACTAAGATTATCATCAGAGGTGCATAAATTGATGTATTATCACAGGTATTTGTCAAAGTCATATTGTAAGATATTGATAAGATATTGTTTGGAAATCATTTAAGATTCTTTAATGGCAAGGAGATGCTTTACAGTTAAATAGAACATACATAAGTCAACAATAACTAATTTAGCATGTAAGTAGCAGTGCATGGAACCATCCATGTACTTTTCAATCATTTATTTGAAAGAATGCCAAAGTTATAACCAAATAACTTTTCAAATCGGGTCAAACTGATCAGAGGACAACATGAGAGTTAAGGGTGTTTGGAAAGAATTCAAAGGTGAATGTATTTTCAAGGACTTTAAAAATGAACTATTAGACAAAACTCTAAGACAAAGAGGTGTTTTAAGCTTCACTTATGATGTATTTTAACCACTTAAGCCAGTTGATAGCCAGTTAAAGTAATCTTTGGGACATTTAGATTACATTTCCAAGAAGCCACTGAAGTTACAAAAAGTAAAAAATAAAAAAATCAAACAAGTGACAATTTAACAATTTGTCCACACAATGTTAACATCATGTGAGAAAAAGTAATTACCCTGTGAAGGCAAGTAAGCAGTCTTCTACACTCAAGATAAAACAGAACTTTTTGAGCTCAGAGGGACTCACCCACAGCTGTGTCTCAGAGATAGTTGTTGACCCTCATTTACTCACAAAAGTGCAAATGAGCTAATGTTTGAAGTTAAAATCTTGGATTTATCTTTATGTTCTACCTTGAATTTATTCTTATACTATGAACAAATAACAGAATTTCCTCAGACCATGTGTAGGCTCATATGGTGACGACCAACTTTCCCAGAAAACACAAACACATGCTCTTCAAAGGGACTGTGGGGACTCCGTCAAAGTTGGACAATCATTCATTTCGGTAAGACGGATAAATCCAAACTGAATTTACATCAAAAGAGCTCCAAGTTTCAATCAATTTTCAGTGAAAGCGTTATCACCAAATGAAATTTAAGAATCAAAAGAAGGCCTCAGGTCATTTACTGTCAGTCTTGTATCAAATACACAGTTGCCTCCACTTCCTAAATCCATGTCAGAACAGCGTTATATTTCAGGTTGCTGTGGTTTAAAGTGAAGCACAGAGTCCTGATGGGATATTTAACAGCAGCTCTGATACCTCAGCTCTAACAAATCATCAGCATTTACTGCTGTTGAGTCTTAAACAGAATCAATATCACTTACATTTACTAAATTAGAGTGAAGAAATCTTTTTGCAGATAAACAAAATGCACATTCTGAAGAGGATTTAAAGTAGTTTTAGAGATGGATGCTAAATTTACACTCTTTAGTACTGTATCACCCTCAGATCAATGTTCTTCCTGTATCCGTCACACCCACTCCTTTTGTCCAAAACACAAATACGATCATAAATCTCCCCGACAGGCCGGTGTACTCTATCCGTTGTGTTGTTCTGCCTGTCATTCTTTTGTTTAAATTTGCTTTTTGTCAGTTAAAGACCAGGAGAAATCATTCTGACATGGAGTGGGATGGTTAGTGTCTCCAAATGCTGCAGCCTGAGAATTTATTATGTCTGTCAGTGCAGGGTCTCATGATGATTGATGCTATTTCAGGAGAGATATCGACTACAGTTTGGCATCAAGCTCTGAATATGCAATTATGGAATCTAAAATGTTCATGTGGAGCTATAAAAGACTGAAAGTTGAACAGATCTGCAGAAGTTAAACTTAGATCTGGATCCAAACCCAGTTTATTTGATACAGTACACAGCTTTGTTTTAAAACTCTTGTCAATACACTGTAAAAAAAAAAAAAAAGTCAGTGAAAGCAGCAATTAAGTATCATAAAACCAAACATTTTCTTTTTGCGCATCAAACACATTGAATAACAGTTAATTGTGAGACTGGAAAACTTTGACTGTCAATGTAAAAACAATCCATTGTGAAAGAAATAAATAGGCATGCATTTTAGAAGAAAATGCTGTAATGTTAAAAATGTTTGAAAACCATAAATTTTACAGTATTATTTGGGCCAAACCGCATTTTTAACTGGTGAAATCCATGTTTATTTTTTTGCTGAATTAGCATGCGCACAATGTTGTTTGCACTATTTGTTTTGTTTGCACTCTTAAATGTTTCTGCCTTTCACTCAGTTTAATTGGTGAAACATTTTTACAATTAAAGCGTAGATAATAAAGCTTTGAAATGAAGTTTGAAAAAAGTAATTATAAAAATTAGTAACGACAAGAAGAGAGTCTTATTTTTAATGTCTGAACACAAGGATTTAGGAGATTCTTCAGCAACTCCACTGGCTCCCCATAAACCAAGGGATCATTTACAAAATCCTCCTATACACCTACGGATCCATCCATAACCTGGCCCCTCCAAACCTCTCTGACCTCCTCCATGTCATTTTTCCATCTCGTTCCCTCAGATCTTCCTCCTTCCACCACCTCACTGCAGGGCTTTCAGCTGCTCTGCTTCCTGTAGTGCTATGTTGTTGTTTTTAGCTCTATTTTGCATTACATGTGTTTTTATCCTGTACAGCAACCTTGGGTGTCCTGAGAGGCGCTTTTAAATAAATTGTATTATTATTAGGGCCCGAGCGACCGCAGGCGGGCGAAGGCCCTCTTGGAACCTTAAGGATTATAAATTTTTTCCGCCGCTTTAACCCCAATTTTCGCCCCTTTCCCTTGAAAAAAAGAGCGCCACACTATGTCCTACCCCCCCTGACCACTGCGAAAAATTTATTATTTTGCCACTCAAAAAATGCTACAATCTTGCTAGCATTTAGCATTAGCTTAAAACGGTAGCCCCGCCGCCTACTTTGACTTACAAGTCTGAAATTTTTTGGCTACCTCAATCATGCCTCGACCTTCAAAAAATTCTCTTGGGCAAACTCTGAATTTCGCACAGCAAGTTCGGAAATTTGTCCCAAAAGTCGGAATTTGACGATTTTTAGGGTACGTATTTGAACGAACTTGTCCTAGGGTTTTTGTCGGATCAGCTTCAAATTTCTCATGTGTATACTACACACAGTGACGATTAAAAGTTATTAAAAGATTGTTATAATCTTNAACTCTGCACCCTGCAAAAATAATCATTTAGCTCCAGCATTAATGGTCATTTGGCTCCATCTAGTGGCCAGACTTTACTTTTAGGTGGTCTGTGTGAGTTTGGCCACTAGATGGAGTCAAATGACCATTTTTGCTGTGTGATTTCTTTCAGTTCTGACATTGTGACTCTCATTTTTAGAGCAGCAGGAGGCTGTGCTGTGAGCATGCAGCCATTTGATGTTGATATTATATTTGAAATTTCTAAAACATCTTCAACAAGCTCAGTTAATTAGGTCAAGCTTCTGTTTTGAATGATATTTCTCTTGTAAAGTGTCAAAGTCTGAAGTGGTTTCATGAACCAGACTCTCAATAAGCCCCTGATTTTTAGCCTAATCTTCTTCAGATTTCATTCAAACTGTCAAAATCCATCCCTGGACACACCCTCATACTGAGAGGATTAAACTCTTTGTCTTATGGATTTTTAATCATTTCTTTTTCCAATTTTCAGGCCAATCAAACTCTGAACCCTGTGAAAATGATCATTTTGCTCCAACAAAAATGGTCATTTAGCTCCATCTAGTGGCCAAACTGAATCTTTGGGTAGTTTGTGTGAGTTTGGCCACCAGATGGAGCCAAATGACCATTTTTGCTGTGTGACCTATTTTCAGTGCACAGGGAGGCTTCTTGAAGAAACACAAGAGCAGACAGAGGAATGTGCTGTGGCCATGCAGCTCTCTGCATGTTGTCATTATTCTATTTCAGCTGAACCCTCTTTGTGTACTCGTCCCCAGACGTTGGAAATTCCTCGGTAAAAAGAAATAAAGTGTACCTAGTTCCAGTAAGGTGTCGGTGTTTTTAGAAGTGATATTTTCGTTCTTTTACAATTTTAAGCTGTGAGAAGTAAATGTATTTAAAAGTAGAGCCACATGCAGCAAAGAACGGCCCTCGCTCCCATGTGGCTGACTGAGAATGATAGCAGCATGTTCAGACATGCACACAGGTCGACGCTTTTTAAAATTAAAGCCGCAAGCGGCGAGGAGCGGGGAGTCGCTCTCGTGCGGTTCTCCGAGCGCAAGCTCGGAGGAGCGCACGTGAGCGAGGGCCCGTGTATCGCCGCTTGCGGCTTTAATTTTAATTATTATTATTATTATTATTATTATTATTATTTACTGAATAAATTGAGTAAATATTATTTAAAAAAACTTGGTAAACTACAGTGAAAATGTGTGGAAAGCTTTGAAAACAATGAGTTGATTTAATTAGACTAAACTCAATTCCTTACCATACCTTGTTACCATGAGTGAGGGGGGCACACAGTGGACATGAGATCAAGGGTGAATCATCAGGGGTGCAAGTGACCAGCTGTTCATGCTCCACAGTGTCAACCAGCAACCCCTGCTGCTGGTACCGTACCATAATTTACAGTCATTTGTAATCCAACATAATGGTACATGATGGGAAGCTACAAATGCCAAACAAAATGTATTTTTTTTTAATTTAAGGCTAATACATTGTTCTTACACCATTATTTAATGATATCTTTGACATCCAGTCCATGCTGTAGACAGCTGGACTAAGCCATGGAGTGTAGACAGCTATACCAGTCTGTGCCAGGGAAAAGACAGCCTGTGTCATCTGTGTGATATATCCATGTACAGCAGGTTCTCATGTTCACAAGTTCCCCCATCACTCACAGTAACCAAAACAAAAAGTACAATATCATTGTGATCATGCTAAATGAGCAAAAAATTTACCAATCTGAAATGCTGTTTTTTTTTGTTTTTTTGGTAAAAATGACAGTATTTTTTTTTTTACAGTGTACACACAAGAAAGAGGTGCACAACAATCCTTTTTGCCCTGTTTGTTTTACATCACTCATTTGCTGTGCTGTGTGTATTAAGTGTTGTGTTTGAATCTTTGCACAGGTCCAGCAGCAGCACCAGCCTTTAATGAAAGAATGGCTGATGTCCAGATTAAAGATTTGGAAGAAAAAAACCTTCTCTTTGCCAAAATGCAAATACAAATCCATCTCTTGTGGTTGTATTGTCCAGTTTGTGGAGCTAAATTTATGATAAAGCCTCAGTTTTAACATGCACTGGCTAGAATACATAAATGTGTGTGTGAGTGTGAGTGTGAGTGAGTGAGGGTGTGTGTGCAGCACAGACTTGTTTGCAGGTAGCTGGGTCCATTCATCAGTGTTTGAAGATGACAGGCAGGGTTAAGTGGTGTCTGGTCTGATGTGTTAGCCTCTTCTAATGGTGCACACACACACACACACACACACACACACACACACACACACAAACACACGTAGAGGGTGAGTGTATCCTTTGTGCTCTTATGTGTGTGAGAATCTGACAGACAGATAGACAGAAGAGCAAGTCAGCTGGTGTTAAAGTAGCTGGTGGGCAGTGAGGGATTATGAATAAGAATTCATTAGTCCTGTTGAGAGCCAGTTAAACAGACGGGGGAGGGGGTGGATTAAGATGTGAAATTGTATGTATGTGGGGTTTTGTGTGTGCATGTGTGTGTGTGAATATGAATGAAAATATGCAATCATTATTGTCCCACCCTTCAATTTTCCCAGTGTATGTTTACAGTAATAAAAGAGTGAGTAGCTTCAGTGGAAGCTAACACTGTGTGTTTGCTCTGGGGAGGTCGGATTAGNAGTCTGAAATTTTTTGGCTACCTCAATCATGCCTCTACCTTCAAAAAATTCTCTTGGGCAAACTCTGAATTTCGCACAGCAAGTTCGGAAATTTGTCCCAAAAGTCGGAATTTGACGATTTTTAGGGTACGTATTTGAACGAACTTGTCCTAGGGTTTTTGTCGGATCAGCTTCAAATTTCTCATGTGTATACTACACACAGTGACGATTAAAAGTTATTAAAAGATTGTTATAATCTGCAGGGGCGTGGCCACCAGAGGGCGCCAAAAAAAAAGAAAAATTTACATTCTCCAATTTGTATGAAATTTTTTGGGCACGTTTATCACTCCAAGACCTTCATAAAAATGTAAAATGTTAAGGCAAAACAATAATTCAAAGTTCCGAAATTTTATGTCAAAGTTAGAATTTTTGCGCTAGCACGGTGCGAACTTTTTCGAACTTGTCCTACAGTTTTTTTCTGATTATCTCCAAATTGGACAAGTGCATACTAGACCCACTGATGATCAAAAGTTATTAAAGAATTGTTATAATATTGATGGGCGTGGCCACTAGGGGCGCCAAAAGTTGACCATTTTTCAGAACCACAAAAACCTTAATAACNAAAGTTCCGAAATTTTATGTCAAAGTTAGAATTTTTGCGCTAGCACGGTGCGAACTTTTTCGAACTTGTCCTACAGTTTTTTTCTGATTATCTCCAAATTGGACAGGTGCATACTAGACCCACTGATGATCAAAAGTTATTAAAGAATTGTTATAATATTGATGGGCGTGGCCACTAGGGGCGCCAAAAGTTGACCATTTTTCAGAACCACAAAAACCTTAATAACCTTCTCGTACAAAGTCAGATCCTGACCAAACCTCTCACATATGTTCACTGTCCCAGCCTGACTGCAGCCATATGGCTTTTATTCACGTAAAGTAAGGCGCCACCTATTGGCAACAGGAAATCAAGTGTTTTATGCTGTGACCCATAGCTCCTCCCCCTTTGATCTTTTTTTTAAAACAATTGCACAGAAACATCACAATCATCTTCAACAAGCAGCATATATAAGGTCAAGTTCCTATTTTGAATGATGAGTCTTTAGTGATGTGTCAAAGTCGACCCAAAATTGACCATTTTCTCACAAACACAAAAACCTGAATAACTTTCTCGTATAAAAGTCAGATCCTGACCAAATCACACACACATGTTCACTGTCCCAGCCTGAGTCCAGCCATATAGCATTTATTCATGTGAAGTAAGGCGCCCCCTATTGGCAACAGGAAATCAAGTGTTTATGCTCTGACCCAGAGCTCCTCCCCTTTTGATCTTTTTTTTTTAAACAATTGCACAGAAACATCAAAAACATCTTCAACAAGCACCATATATAAGGTCAAGTTCCTATTTTGAATGATGAGTCTCAAGTTTAGTGTCAAAGTCTGAAGTGACTTCATGAATCAAGGACTCCTGATAACTCCCTGATTTTGAGCCTAATCTCCTTCAAATTTCATTTAAACTGTCATGATCCATCCCTGGACACACCCTCAAACTGAGAGGATAAAACTGCATGTCTTAAAGATTTTTAATAATTCATTTTTTCCAAGTTTTAGGCTGACAAAACTCTGTAACTTGCAAAAATAATCATTTAGTTCCAGTATTAATGGTCATTTGGCTCCATCTAGTGGCCAGACTTTACTTTTAGGTGGTCTGTGTGAGTTTGGCCACTAGATGGAGTCAAATGACCATTTTTGCTGTGTGATTTCTTTCAGTTCTGACATTGTGACTCTCATTTTTAGAGCAGCAGGAGGCTGTGCTGTGAGCATGCAGCCATTTGATGTTGATATTATATTTGAAA
>RPOG01005909.1:0-27942 GCA_008086565.1 Thalassoma bifasciatum
ATGGGACACAGGACTCAGGCCTAAACTATCCTAAGGCCCCAGATGACAACATGACAACTTTCCACAGTGTTTCACCCCAAAACGCAAAAAACGCAGTGAGAAAAAATCTGCATTTACATTTAAACTCTGAGAGACTTAAAAGATTGTCATACCTATGCCAGGCCTGTCAATGGCGACATAGCTGTAGGAGACCAATACATGACGAAGGTAAAGGCCAAAGTGGAGGTGGGGTGACCATCTGGCCTTTCATAGTGAAAACTTTTTCGCTGATTGCGGCAAGGGAGCAGTAGATACACACTGGACAATTTCCACGGAAATCGTGAGAGGGGCTCGGGCGGCTGCTGGGCATTTCAGTTTTCAATGTCTGTTTGAGTGTCTTTAGTTGTGTAAGGTTAACCCTGACTGTGTGTGTGTGGTTGAGGCAGATATACCTTCATGTGTTTATGTGTTCCTGAATGTTTTGATTGGTTATTGTAAACAGCTGTGTGGAACATCAGAGACATCAGTTAAGGGGCTGTGTGGTTTCTATGGTAACAGAAGATGAAGGGAGCATTCACTCTGCCTCAGTCTATGTACAAAAGGATCAGACCATAGACTGTTTAATGGACGTAACGACCATTGACTGTATATAGAATGGACAGCGTGCTTCCGCCTGTTACCGTTCTACGTTTTTGAAGCCAAAAAAATCCCGTTTCTCTAGCCGCCATTGTGCAGCCAGAATCTGCTCAGTAGAGAATTTCCGGTGGAACCAAGTAAAAAAGAGAAATAAAAATATTTATTTCTTCTTCTTCAGAAGGTTTAGTCTCCTTTTGGCTCTTTCCCGAAGTTTCTTATATCCCCGATAAAAACTACTCATGAACGGCAGCTGTCAACTATCGAAAAAAAGAAACTTATATCGCGGTTTTTAACGTCCAATAACTAATGAGAAACTAACTTCTCAGGAAATAAAACACCCCAACACCATGCAGCCAGATGACATCATCATACTACCTTTGCGTAAGGATGAGAGTAAGGTTTCTACGAGGTATCGTAATTGACCTATACTGCAGCCAGACACCAAGGGGCGGGGCATCTGCTCGAGGCTTCAGTTTGAGCCGAACGTCATTACGTCCACTCAATATACAGTCTATGCCTCCAGTAGATGCCCCGCCCCCTGGTGTCTGGCTGCAGTATACGTCATAAGCCCCGCCCCCTGGTGTCTGGCTGCAGTAAAGGTCATAAGCCCCGCCTCCCCATGTATTCCAGATATGAGCCGGGAAAACTTTAAAAAATTACGATACCTTGTAGAAACGTTTCTCTCATCCTTACGCTAAGGTAGTATGACGATGTCATCTGGCTGCATGGTGTTCGGGTGTTTTATTTCCTGAGAAGTTAGTTTCTCATTAGTTATTGGACGTTAAAAACCACGATATAAGTTTCGTTTTACGATAGTTGACAGCTGCCGTTTGTGAGTAGTTTTTACCGGGATATAAGAAACTTCGGGAAAGAGCCAAAAGGAAACTAAACCTTCTGAAGAAGAAGAAATAAATATTTTTATTTCTCTTTTTTACTTGGTTCCACCGGAAATTCTCTACTGTGCAGACTCTGGCTGCACAGTGGCGGCTAGAGAAACGGGGATTTTTGGCTTCAAAATCGTAGAACGTTGACAGGTGGAGCCACGCTGTCCATTATACACTGCCTGGCCAAAAAAAAGGTCATCACCTGGATTTAACTAAGCAAATAGGTACAAGCCTCCTATTGGATAATTACTGCATGGGCGATTATCTTTCAGCTGGAAACAAGTTATTTAACCCCAACTGGTGCAATGAGTTGCTTCTCATTTCCTAAACAACCATGTGGAAAGACACATCCCGTGGTCGTGGAAAAGATGTTAGTCTGTTTGAGAAGGGTCAAATCATTGGCATCAAGCAGAGAAAACATCCAAGGAGATTGATGCAGAAACAACTAAAATTGGGTTAAGAACTGTCCAACGCATTATTAAAAACTGGAAGGATAGTGGGGACCCATCGTCTTCCAGGAAGAAATGTGGCCAGGAAAAAATCCTGAATGATGGTGATCGGAGATCACTTAAACGTGTGGTGAGATCAAATGGAAGAAAAACAACAGTAGAACTCAGGGCTATGTTTAAAAGTGAAAGTAAGAGCATTTCCACACGCACAATGTGATGGGAAATCAAGGGATTGGGACTGAACAGCTGTGTAGCCTTAAGAAAACCACTAATCAGTGAGGCTAACCGGAAAAAAAGGCTTCAATTTTCTAGGGAGCATAAAGATTGGACTCTGGAGCAATGGAAGAAGGTCATGTGGTCTGATGAGTCCAGATTTACCCTGTTCCAGAGTGATGGGCGCATCAGGGTAAGAAGAGAGGCAGGTGAAGTGATGCACCCATCATGCCTAGTGCCTACTGTACAAGCCTTAGGGGGCAGTGCTATGATCTGGGGATGCTGCAGTTGCTCAGGTTCAGCAACAGTATGTGCTCAAAGAATGAGGTCAGCTGACTACCTGAATAGACTGAATGAGCAGGTTATTCCATCAATGGATTTTTTTTCTTCTTTGATGGCACGGGCATATTCCAAGATGACAATGCCAGGATTCATCAGGCTCAAATTGTGAAAGAGTGGTTCAGGGAGCATGAGACATCATTTTCAGACATGGATTGGCCTCCACAGAGTCCAGACCTTAACCCCATAGAGAATCTTTGGCCAGGAAAACAATATATAAAAAATCATTCATCCCAACTGCAATCACAGCCCTCAACAGCAAAGGTACCATAACCCAGTAGTATGTGTTTTTTTTTTTGTTTTTTTTTTTTTTACTCTGGTCTTTTAAAGTTATTGTTATGTATGTGTGTACAAGTATGATGGGGAATGTGTGAATGTGTGTCTTTGATGCAACTGAGGCCTGTCATAAGATGAATTTCTGTCACCTTTGTGTCAGACAATAAACTTCTATTCTATTCTATTCTATTCTATTTTATGTCCTGGAGAAGACTTTGTGCAGTGGTCAGACTCTCCCATCATCAATACAAGATCTTGGTGGAAAAATTAATGACACACTGAATGGAAATAAATCTTGTGACATTGCAGAAGCTTATTGAAACAATGCCACAGCGAATGTGTGCCGTAATCAAAGCTAAAGGCGGTCCAAAGAAATATTAGAGTGTATGACCTTTTTTTTTGGTGGTGACTTTTTTTTTTGGCCAGGCAGTGTATATACAGTCAATGGATCAGACCCAGAGATGTTGACCCAGAGTTCTGGCTCCAAACAAACTGACCATGGGCCAAAACCGTGAGAGCCATCAGACATATGAGGGCATCATGAGCTTCAGAAAAGACTAAGGATTCTGGATATATAAATTGTATTCATCTTTTAGGGCTGGAAATATGGCTAAATCGTGAGCAAAAAAAGGGTTGATAAAGAACCTCAGCCAAGGATCCTCACCACTGATATAAAGGAAAAAGATAGATGCAGGAATCCAAGTCTTGGTGACAGTTGGTTATCCAGAGGCCTGAGGTTACCATATTTTATTGAAATCTGAGTCCTATGAGAAGCACAACAAAATTACTTTCGTTTTGATGTATTTTTTATGTCAGTAGAGTGAAGTTTGTGGCTTCTAGCCTGTTGGTTTTGTAAAATTTTTGCCTGCATCACCCCAAAGTCCTGCACTCTGTGTGATGTCATCGTCCTACCGTGAAAGGATTCAATTCATACCATGATATGAATTTTGGGTCATACCGCTCAGCCTTATTATGACTGTAAAAATGCAATGGCAGCCTCCAATTTGGTAGCTGTGGCTCAGTTGTAGAGAAGATATTGAACCTCAGATTGCTCCCTCTGAACAAAAGTTGTTGTTCAACTGTTGCTCAGTGGTGTGTGAGTGGGTATGAATGCATTAGCTTCAACTGAGTGCTTTGAGTGGTCAGAAATACGAGAGAAGCGCTATATAAGTGTTGGCCCATCCCATTCCACGTCCTACCAATGTTCGTCCTCAAACAAAATGGATGGAAGTGCAAAAACTTGACTTATTTCTGATCAGGACTTACTTATCTTTGTTTCCCACTATTACCCACTGAAAATTAAAAACAATTTCATTATCTGAACAAAAGCAACGAGCAACAAGCTACAAGCTATATTGGTTTTTGATTCTGAGAATTATTTAACACTTTGATAATTGTATGATTCTTCAGAGCTTGCAGCACTATCTGTGGAGCCAACTTACTAGACTAAGCAGGGGAAATAAATGGGTTCCTGCCCCACTAAGCACTAAGTCTAGCCTACACCCAGGGACTAACACCAGACAGTAAAAAAAAAAAGTAACAAAAAGGAAAAACTATTTAACCTACATCTTTTGGCCCAAAGTGCAAGTTTTGCAAGTATTATTGGTCACTGTAGTGTCTAAGTCCCTTTAAGTCAGCATCCCAGTGGCAACTCTCCTGAAGCCTCTAGCTTAAAACCCCAAATGTGAGAAGGATCAGGAGGTCCTGCTTTCTTGGTCAACACTGTAGATGGATTATTTTTAAATGGGTTCTTGGTGTTATAAAAACCAAAAGTATGTCATTTTAGCAGGAACAAGTAAGTGTCCTCACATAAGTACTCAAGTTGACAGCCAGGAAAGAATGCCCACTTAAAGGATGATAATCATTGGCTCGTATAAAATGTAACATTCAGCTTCTGGTTCTGTAGAACATTCAAGTTGTTTTCCAAAACCACAAGGATTACAGCATTACAGCATAGTGGGTTTTTAATTCAAAGCAGTTCAATGCAACTTTACTGTACCTCGTCATGTGTTGTGTTTCCGATGGTGACTGTCTCTGTTTTGTTATAGATGGTGTTGAAAGCTTCATGGGTCTCCAAGCAGAAGGTAGAAATAGAAAGGAGGATGAAGAAGAGTGATGCAAATGCAACATACTGCAGAGAGAAGCACAAAGGAAGGGAAGTGTTATTATATGCAATTAAGAAGATTTCTTTTTCCTGAAACACCAGGGGGAACTGTTAAATCGAAGCACAGGAATTGATCTTGCGAGTTAAGATCATTGTCATTGGTATTTTTGGGGTTATGTAGCTGCAAAAATTGGTGGCGCATTAGAAATTGGCAGAGCATTAGTATGTGCCATGCAATACAGTATTTATCATCATTTTAGCCTTTTTTTATGTGTAGCGTCAATGTCATTTGTTTCTTTGTGGCATCCTGACCATTTTATAGCCCCCATTTTATACCATCATTGTATACGACGTCCATGGTAATGGGATAACTGCCCTTTTCAGGACTAATTTCTGGAGAAAGCTGTTAAGACCATAAGCTTCATAAAATTCTAATATTAACTGGAAGTAATGTTAGAATAAAAACATTGAGCGTAACAATATTATAACCTAAATAAGGCACCATTGATTACAAAACAGTCATCCCTAGTTCCAAAACTTTTAATTCTTACTTCACAGACAGAAAAAAAAAAAAAACATTTTGCTACCACAATCAAAATCATTAGCCCCCCTGATAACTGACCTTTTTATTGAACCAAAGCATGAAAAGAGATACACACAGCAGAGAAACAAGAGGCAACAGTTGGACAAATAATTAAGTTGCAAAAAAATTCCACTGAAAGTGCGAAAAGGAGACTGTTTTCAGTCAGGGACAGACATTCACACATTCACTGTTCTCTCAGAAGTTAACTGATAATTGATATGGTTAAAAAATGCAATCAACTCACCACATTCTGCAAGTTATGTGATTTGGATCAACCAGTGAGTAATTTCAAAACATGTTTTAACCCTTATTTTTATTTTAACATATTATGTGTGGTTGTGTGTCAGGTCAGTGATAAAGACAAAGTTTTCGTTATCCTTCGGGAGCAGATCAAGTCTCACAGCTTATTATCATGGTCTAAATTAACACTGCTATCTAGAGCTGCCCTGGATACACATACGCAAGCACACACACACATACACACACACACACACACACACACACACACACACACACACACAGGGAGAGGGCGAGAGAGAGAGAGAGATGGAAAGAGAGAATGAGAGGTAGAGAGAGAGAGGCATAAGCAAAGGTTCATTTTCAAGTTGAAATTGTTTTTCTCTTTAGAGTTATACGAAGACAGGGCAAGATGGACAACTTTCATTCATCTTCATCTCACATGAACATTCTTTAGCTTAATAAGAATTTGTCTGGTGTCAGTCCGACGCCTGTACCAGCTTTTTAGCTGCAAGTAAACAGGACAACACAGAAGCAACAGCTTTGTCACACGGTGTAAAAGTGATTCTGTGGGGTTCACTGGCCAAAGTTTTTTTCTTTTTTTAATTTCACCTGTTTTTTACAAGCTGGTTCACACAGCTAAAAGCAGTCGCAACTTTCTCAGACTTATTTCTGAGACATTGCCACCTTGAACACGCCCGCTGACTATAACAGGGACTTTCAGTAAGCAGAAGGTTGGAGATGTTTAACTGTCACTAGCTGTTGATTGTGGAAAATTGAGAAACAAAAGTCATCGGAATAAGGCCTAAAATAAGCAGAAGGTTTGTGTGATAAAAGTGAATCATCAAAGACAAACTGTTTCTCAACAGCATGTGGCATGTGTATCTTTAAGATCCTTGAGTTTGCAATTACTATCAGTGCTCAGATGATGGAGTTATATTCATCAATACAGATTGTACATTCATGAAGATGCTTAAGCTGAGGAAAAAAACACAGTTGGCAATAGGTTTAGTTAAATGTAAAATTAAAGACAATTTGATTAATAACTGACAAAAATCCTTTGCAAATCTGTTAGAAAAAGATAAGAAAAAATTAGTGTACCCCAGTAAATGAAGTATGACAAGGGATGGGAATTGATAAGATTTTATCAATATTGATGCCCTTATCAATTCTGCTTATTGATCCGATTCTTTATCGATTCCTAAAAGAGGCTTTACAGGTTTTCTTTGTCAGCAACACTATATAGAGTGTATAGGAATATACATATTACATTGTTCACTGGAACTGGATAACTCAGGACATAATTAAATGAAATTAAGTAAAAATAATCTCACACACCACATTATTATTGTATTATTTCATTTTATGGCGTTGACTGAAGTAGGCCACCTAGTGTGCAGACGTAGAAGTGGTTGTAGCAGCAGTGTGTGGAGCTTGAGCTTTCCGCTATTATACTGAAGTCAGCCATGATGTAAAGAAAGAAGTTTTCAGCTTTCTGAGAGAGACAAAAATGAATTTCAGAATCTCAAGGTGGGGACATGATGTTGCACACTTTTGTACAGTGGGTGGTGGTATGCATCTGCGCGTTGTTTGCAATCTACTGTTAAACGACAGAAGAAGAACCTGAAAGCAACTTTCCATTATCCTGCGCTAGGTATTTGGACATCAAGAGTTCTCAGTGTGGTTCTAAAATAGAAATTGTGACATGTTTCTGTGATAAAAGTCGAAATACTGTTTTAAAACCAAAGTTATATCGATGTATGCTAACTGCTAGCATGTTGGTAGGATTTTTCATATCTTGCTAGCATCAAGCTAGCGCTATATTTACAATATCACTTTTGGTCGATCTAAAACATGCTGAATGTATTGAATATGAATCTTTTGTGACACAGTAACGTAGGTTTCTTTGTGTGTTCAGTTTAAGTAAAACTTCAAGTAGAAAATCCTGAATCAGAGTTTTCTTGGGAAACTGTTATCTAGCTGCTGAGCAAAGCTAACTGGGGTAGAGCAGAGAATGTAAGGTCTGCCAACTGCAGTGTAATGTGAAGAATCAACAGGGGGAATCGTTAAGTAAGAGCGTTAACACTATCGATGGATTGAACAGTTTCTTATTGCTTCCTAATGGGAACTGGTTCTTGATACCCATCCCTAATTATGACCATAATGGCAATATGTACCTAAAGTAACAAGCATGACCCTCAAAAATGTCCTGTTCTAAAGGTAAGAGACAGAAATAATCAATGCCCATCGCCCCTGGGCAGTTTTGTGTGATAAGCAGTTAAAATGAATGTGTTAAATGAACACGTTCATTTCAAGAGATAAGGGGAGTTGCCCAGAGGTAAAGAGATATGACTGTGTTTCTTTACGTTTATACTGGCAACATGGTGGGTGACGCCACACTGACAGCTGCAGGTGCCTGTCAGCTGTACCTCTGATTGGGCGAGCTCGCAATCTTAATATTTACTGTCATAACCTGACTCCAAGCCAATGACAAATATGCAAAGGGGCAATCTTTAATTGGGTCAACCAAAATTCATTAGGTCAAAGACCAAAAAATATGTCACACAGAGATGTCATGGTGTGTCAGTTGTTTCCCCTCCCTTGTGTATGTTACTTTTTCCCGTTCTGTCTTTGTCTATCAGGGCGTGGCCCTGCATCTCTGCGCGGTTGCCTTTCTGCTCCACACCTGCAACCCATCTACCTTGGCCTGGTCTGGAGCCACATGACCTTGTCCCACCACATGGCCAAGGTATGTCAATGTAGCGCTGGCAAAGTCAGGTTTAGCCAAATTAACAGTGAGTTGCACTGCAGCCAAATGATCAAATAATACACAGATTCATTCCAAATGGGGATGCCAAGCATCACTCAACTAGATCATTAAGATAGACTGCAAAACCTGAGACAAAAAAGTTCATCAGACATTGGAAAAAAAGAGGCATTCTTTAAAACAAAAGACATCACCAGTTGGGGTGACAAGGGATGACTTTCTTGTGCATGTTTAGACAAAGGGACTTGCTATTACCCCATTTAGCAAAACAAACTTGCTAACCAATTTTGCTGGATCCACCTGATCAATGCAATCTTTTGTAAACAGCAACAGAAATGAATCTGACTATGTGACTTTTTTTCACCTACTTTAAATAAGTGCAAAACCGGGGAATCACATCCTTCTTAGGCACCAAATTACATGGAGAAGCCCTATGATGGGGCCTCAGCGATATAATTTTGAAGCAGGTAGGCAACCTCAGCATTCATACTCACATTTACTTATTGATGCAGGGTATAACTGCTGTTAAATTGGCTCAGAGTCTCCAACATCAATATCACGCTTTATCCAAACTGTTCTGAAAGGAATCTCACTAAATAAACATGGATACTTGCCCACCAGGTCCACTATCTCTGTGCGCTGTGAGTCAAACAGATGACAAACAACAAATTCAAATTTTCCAATGATTCTGTATTTTTTAAGCAGCCATACAGCAGACTCTAATCAAGCTCTGGCACTCCATCTTGCTGCTGAATCACAGTCCCACAAGACACAGCCAGAACCAGGTGCACACTTCTCTCCACAACCTCTGCTGGATCTGCTATATTAAGTATGGCTCCAGGAGGTCAACATGACACAGGTATGTTCCACAGATAAAGACTCTAATCTTAAATTGGATAAAGTGTGACATAATTAAGCATTTATTACAAGCATTTATTGCACGTATTACAAGAACCACCACTCTCCCCACAGCCTGTTCACAAGCTCTCCAGGATTCTGGAAACCACCTTGCCTCTCGCTCTCATCTGCAGATGCAGCCTCACTACCTGGCTTCCACTCCTCATCTCTTCCTTCCCACTTCTCCTCTGGCTGAGCTAATCTCCCAGTGGACAGCATGTGCGCTCATTGGCTCAGGCTCTCTTCCACACACATATACACACCTGCTCTCAATAGACAATGGCATTTCTTGTGACTCTACTTTTCACATTCTCTGTCTGGGACTCACAAGCAAGTTATGGCTCCTCAGTGAGAACATCTAACAATGTATTTAGCCTGCAGGACTTTGTGCATGGTAGCACATAGTCTATGACTATTTTTCAACGTATACAGCCCCTGCACAGGCACAGGGCATAACCGTATTGTGTAGACTTCACAGAGAATTCCCCCTTCTGACTTTAGACAACTTTTTTTTAGATTCAATGAGAGTTTGCAGTTGGATTCAATGTTAAGTATGTGATGTTAAGGGCTCCTCATGTAATAACGTTGTTTGAGAGAGACTGTTGAATGTCTAATGCTGCTCATATCTGGAAATGTGAAACCAAACCAAGGCCCTGAGCAGCAGTGTGTTCGGATGCTGTAATTCATTATCTGGTCTAAAAATGATTAATTCATTGAATTAAAATTTTGTGCACAGGCAATTCTATTAGAATCAAATCCCCCAAAATCTGGAATTTCTGTCAGTGAGGTTGGAAAGTCTCAAATAATTTCAGTCTAGTAGTTGTTAGTTGTTACAGGCCCCCATCCACCCTGAATGATGCATTGCAATCAATGATCCAATTTTTATCAAGACTAAATTACAACAAAATTGTTTTGATAGGTGATTTGAACTGCGATTGGCTCAAGCCAGTATTGTATTAAAGCCCATGGGTTTGGCAAAGCCCCTCTTGGAATCTTAAGGAATTTTTCTTCTGCCTCTTCAACCCCAAATAATATGCCTTCAGCTTGAAATAAACACAAACACACCTAGCCACAAAATTCAGCACAAAATATATGAATTCAGTAGTCCCACAAAACTATATGCTCCACAAGCCTCCTTCTGGGTTAAAACCGCAGCCCTATGGGCTATTTTGGGCTATAAAACTGAATTTTTCTGAGCATTTTCATCATGCATAGACCTACAAACCATGTGAATTCAAAACAAGGAGTTCAAAACTTTTAGCTAAATGTCTGCTCATGGCAATTTACAGGGTCCATAATTGAACAAACTAGCCCCACAGTTTTTTTTCCTGTTCACCTTCAAATCAGATATGTGTGTACTTGACACATTGACAACGAAAAGGTACTGAGGGCTTTTTCATAACTCTGTTCCATGAGAGGTGGCCAAAAATAGCAATTTTGTTTCACATACTACCAATTTGCCAGATTTATTTCCAGAACATTGATCATGCCAAGGCCTTCCCAAAAAAATATTGTCATGGGGAAATCCAGGCAAGGAGTTAAGATTTTTCCTTCTTGATGGGTACTTACAAACCTGACACGCCAGATGGACAGCTTCATATATCCACCACAGAACTATTTCACCAGTCCATCTGGGGCGCTAGCGAGTGTTTTCAAAGGCGGAACTTTGCAGGAAATACAGCAGCTGGTGATTGGACGACCATTCTGCCTGAGGTTCTCATCACAGACCAATCCACATCAAGCCACGATATGAAGTAGGGGATGTGTAACTTGACACCCCAGACAGAAAGTTCATATATCCGCAACGGAGATATTTCATTGGTCCGTTTCTGCTCAAAAAATCATTGTCCGTCAGAAAGGCTCAAAGTGACGTTCTCTGTTCATCTTTCAAAGAAGAAATTGAGTCTATTTCTGATGAAACTGCAGATATTGCTGTGGTCACGGAGACTACTTTGCACGCCACCTTTGTTTTCAAACATTCAATCGCTTTCCACTACAGTCACTTCCACAGCACCAGCCTCTCTTCTCTGACTGGGCTGACAACCTTTCTGCTGGGTGAAGGGTTTATATTGGTATATAGAGGACAGTATATAGAGTTGGACAGGGGGCACAGGTGGAGAGTGACAGCCGGGAAACAGGCCACAGGCTGGACTTGAACCCGGGCCACCTGCCCAAGAAAGAACCTTGTGAGGCGCAACCTAGACTGCTAGGCCATCTGCGCCCAACTTTTCTGTAGCACTCGACAAGAAAAGACACAGACAGATGGGTTATATTTTAGCCGTAAGAATAAGGTGTTCCTTGATTCTCTATCTTAGCCATTGGACGCAGTGCACTGGAAATGATTGTGTATAATCAGGTATGATGACTTTTCACAAGAGTGTGCCACAGGGCTCTGTTTAAGGTCCACTTTTATTTATCATTTATGTCAAAAATCTTATTCAAAATATGTTCAATGTAACATTACATTTTTATGCCAATGACACTTTTATCCACTCCATCTCTTGAAAAAGCTGTTTAAAATGTTCAAAGTGCCTTTGTGATGTTTCAAAAAACACTGCATGACCTGAAACTTGTTTTATATGCATATGAGACCAAGCCCATGCCTTTTACCAGATTAAAGACCATGCCACAAATGTTCCAGTGCTGTTTTCTGTTAATGGAAAGGAGATTGAAGTTGCACACTGTTACAAATATACTGATGGTATACTGATCGACGAAAACTTCAATGAAAATCACATGTAGTGTGTCTTCTGAGAAAGCTGAGGCTAAAACTGAGTTTTTATTTTAGAAAACAGTTGTGTTGTTCTTTTGATGTAAAAATGCAGCTTGCCACAGTAACTTTTCCACCTGTTTTAGATGATGGTGGTCTTTTGTACATGCATGCCTCTGCACAGTGCCTCTATGATTGATACTGCCTACTGTGCATCTTTGAGGTGCATTACAAATTTGAAACTTCCAACTCTCTATAGTGAGTTCTTCTCTCCGTAATTCTTGGTCTGCTTCCGTGCTAGCTATTTGTTTTATGATGCACACAGTACTTTGTGGGACAGTACTTTTTGCGTTCTCTTGACAACTTTATGCTCTCTGTCTCAAACACTCGGACTGAAATGGGGAAAAGGGCTTTTGGGAACTCTACACCTTCAGCCAAGAATCTGTACAGCTGGAGTCTCTAAATGTTTTTAAATCTAAAATGATAGACATGACAGTGGATTCAACAGGTTGTTGATGTTTTAGCTTGGATATTTGAATAATTGATTCCCTGGTTAGACTCACAGATGGTTTTATTTTCATCCATAATATGTTTTAAACTGAACTTGGTCTGTCTTTGGATTTCCATCTGTAACTGTGTATTTGCTGCTGCCTTCTCTTGGCCAGGTCTCCTTTGAAAAACAGGATTTTAATGGTCAAATAAAAATTAAATAACCAAAATCATACCTGCAGCCTTTAACTCCTGCTACTACAACACTGACTGACTTACTGTGACAACTTGTACAGGCTTTTCTCAAGATGACTTTGAGGTCACAACTACCACCAAATACTCTTCTAGAAATCTAGGAAAAAATGGAAAAATGCCAGATATAACATTAAATGAGAACAGTCACACCATCTACATCTCCAAACTGCAGGAAACACCAGAATTCATCCCAGTTTTCTCCCTTCATCTACTTATTTTGCGTCATTGGTCTCAAATTCTTCCTCTCTTTTACATTCCCTTGTTCCTGTCAGTCATACAGAGTGACCTATATCTCTTTCCCTACATCTGCCCTTTGCCAATCTCTGCTCTTTCTCTAACATTCTCTCTTTTTCATCATTCTTCCTTCTGTTCTTGCTATTTTCTCCTCTATTTCTGTCTGTCTTTTTATATCTTCCTTTATTCTTTGCTTTCTATCACCGCTTGTCTCTGTTGGATCTCTCCTTTTTCAAATCTTGTTTAGTTTTTCTTCCCTTGGTTGCTGTCTGTTGACCCCTGATGCATGTAATGTGAAAGGAGCCACTGGTGGTGACAAAACCCAGGCAATTCAATCCCTACTCCCCCGTCCCCTCTAAGGTGTCTAACAGGGGTGTGTGATCTTAGATCAAGAAGGATTAGAATGTGAGGACGATCTGCCAAATCAGAGATTGTAGAGCTGTCTGCAGTGCACAGTTTATCCCTCGCAGGTCCTGTGTTGTTGAATACATTTTTGGAGAAAAGATCACTGAATTCATACATAAAGAATATTGAAAAGGAAATATCTCTGCAGCCCTAATGGTACTGTGCACTGATGGAGGCTCTGTATCACTACCCTGACGTCCATAGGCATCAGTTTAGGGGGGGACGGGAGGGACGTGTCCCCCCACTTTTTGCCAGACGTCAGTTTTCCCCCCTCATGTGTAACCCTTCATACACACTCAAAACGTGTGTGCCACTAAACGTCAGCGCTGCGCACTTATACCAGCTTCCACTGCATCCACCTATTCACACAGTCTGAGCTGTGGTCTGTCTGTTTCTAGACGTTTTTAACAAAGACAAAGTCGCTGAGGCTCAGTAAAGTCTCCGCATCAGTTAAGAACAAGAGAATGACAGACTTCGATCCGGTGGAAGTTTATACTTTAAGATCATTGATTCGTTAATTTCGATGTCAATCAAAAAGGGATTCGCCTCAGACAGATCATCCAATCATCATGCAGAAGCCGAGTGTCAGGCCCCGCCCACTGCCCCATAGACCCCCATTGAAGCTGAGCATCTGATGGGCGGGACAAAGCACAGTATTTATCCAATAACCGTCCAGTTTGCGCAGTGGAACAGCCCACTTCCTGCTTCCGCATTGAATTCTGTAGACGCTCAGCGTCTGAAAGCTCTGGAGCTGCAGGGATAAATGAAAACAAAGTCGTGTCTGTTTCCTGTGATAAGTCTCTGCTTCTGAGCAAAAGATGAACGCGTTCTTGCGCACAAATAGTCAGTGAAATGTACACACAGCGGTAAATAGTTCACCACTTTATTCTTCTGTTTCAGGGGAAGCTGAGCTTCCTTTGCAGTCTCAGAGTAATCACCACTGGACTGTTTACAGCCTGTTTACTGATGACATAGGGGCGCGTAGCGAGTCTCCTTCAACTCCAAAGAACTGTTAAAAACCCTTGTTTAGAAATCCAACGCTGTCTGAAGCATTTTTGAACAGAAAATTATCAGGAAAAGAACATAACCACCTGAAATTAAAAAGATACCTACTCATACCAGATTATAATCAGAGGAACCATGGTCGCTTTGCACAGGGATTAAAAACACATCTCCTTCACATTTATGATGAACTATCAGAGGTCCCAGGTGAAACTGATCCACTGCAAATAGAGGGTAGATGCATTTTGCAAATAGTTATTGCCCCCCCCCACTTCTCAAAACAAAGTGACGCCCTTGCTGACGTCCCACTGTTTAGCGCCTGATAACATGATTTAGGAACAAAAAAGACTACTCTCGTCTTGTATTCTCACTGTAGACAGTTTTGGGGATTTGAGTCACAAACTAGAGTTAAAACTCCTCTAATTTTTATTTTTTTTTTAAAGTGGGGACTATTGGGCCGTCCCTGACCCTGGGTACCCAGCTTGATAAACAGATAAAAAGTTCTTTGTGAAATGGAGAGGGGTCTTGCTGCAGACCTCCACTCTCAAGCCCCTATATCAGAGATGTCAACCTCACAAAGGCACTGTGACACTGGAAATACAAAAACAAAAAGACAAAAGATTAGAACGAACAGTCAAAACAAAAGTCTAATTTACCAAATAAAGGTTATTTCTTCATTAGCTAGCTGGTCTCTTTTAGCAAAAGGATGGATATTTTCCACTTCTCATTTTCCACTTCTTAGTTAGAGTTTGAACACTGCTTATTGGCATCCTCAATTCCTCTGATATCTTTTACATCCCTAAGGGCTGCACCATACATTGTTAATTTATCATCATCCCGATATCAACATGCGCTAAAGACATACTGCAAATGACAGCTCAAGTGGAAATAAATTACACTCCATGTGCCATGCATTCACCCTATGCATTAGTGTATTTTGCCTATCAGGTGAAACCTTTCCTTTGTGCCCACCCCATGCCCGTATGCTAACAGCTAAGAAAGCACATGAAGATGGTGCTAGCTGGCATTGAAATGACTGAGGGGAGAGAGATAAGCATGGAAAACACGGACAACAAGGAAGAGCTTGTGGCTATTCAGTTCCTGCAAGCTGGCGCTGATAATGTGGGGTATTTAACACCCCTCTGAACATGACAAAATGTATGTTAGTTATGTTTGAAGCAGCGTGTAATCACCTGTTTCAGCGTGATTCCTCACGTGTTTACCTGTTTCAACATCTCTGTATCAGTCACAGAAAACACTGTCAATCATCCTCTGTCTCATCAGCTGTTACTGACGTGAGCTAAAGCTAACGCTAATGTGCTTAGGCTAAACTTTAGCCCCGTCATGTGAAATGCCTGTATTTAAACTGATGCTCTGTGTATTTCTGAGGGGATGATCAGGTGATATGATTACACTGTTCGTCTTCTAATTTACTGAGAGCTGTCAGCTGCTGCATAAACACAGTGTTGGGGAGGATGGGTTTCATATATTCACCCAGTGTGCCCTGCTTGTGGAATAGTTACTGTGGATAGATGTAGACTTTACTAGGAGGGTTCATTAATTTTACAGGGAAACTCTACACTATGTATTGTGCTGTAGTACAATAACTATAATTTAAATCCTAATATTTATTCTGCTTGTAAAGATTGTGATTCCAGTTGTGTTGCTCTGACATAATTAATTCTTTTGGGGAAGTAGTGTAAAGACAAGCACCAGTAAAAAAAAAAGGTGCGGTTATTTTTTTATGTGAATCATTTCTGTGAAATCCTTTTTTTAAATTAAACCATAAAGCCCAGGCTAGGATCTTAGTGCAGGCCTTTACAGAGCGGGATGAACAAGGTTTGTGTGTATCATTTACTGTTCTGTTTGGGGGATAGGATGCACTCAGATTCTTCACTTCTAGGCGCACAGACAATTGGTTGTAAAATCTTTTTTTCATTTTATTTTTTCCCTTGTATCTTTCATGTTGTGGGATGGGGTATCTTTAAGTCACCTTTTTTCTTATGCTCTGGAGTATTTATTTTTTGTTGTAAAGTTTACTTCAGCCAAGAGCTCATAAGAGGAAGCAGGAACTTCCCTGGGGGAGAGAGGTTCCTGCTGCCTTGGATTAATGACGTGTGTTGCTGACCTCTTGGCCAGGTCACCCTTGTGAAAGACATCATGATCACAATGGTTTTCCTTTACCTGGTTAAATAAAGATTAAATAAATAAAATAAAAAGTTCTCGTTTTTGGATGATACCACACTGGTGGATATACCTCACTACTGGACCGACAATTTTTTTTTGTGTTCGTCGGCAGGTTTTGGGTATAATCCTACCACGGTCGGGGGATTTATATACCTCAGGATAACAAGGCCGTATCTTATCTGCTAAAGAGGGCTCAGAGGGTTCAGGATAAGTAGTGCTACTGTTTAGTTTGAATAGTTGGCTCCGGCTAAATACAGCAGCCTGTGATGTCCGCCTGCTTTGGTCATTAGCAGTTTTTCTTGCTGGGGAGATTAAGACGGATTGTTTCAGTGCAGCTCTACTCTGTTTTATACAGTTAGATTACCTTTTCCTGCAGACCCTTGAGAATTGTTTTGTTTTCCCCATGACTCTAAATCCAAAAATGTCAGTGCAGTATAGAAACTCACTGACCTTTTCTACACACACATACACACACACACACACACACACACACACACACTGATTACAAGCAAATAGATCACAAGTACGGATGGTTACCTTTAGTAGCCGTTCAAAACTATTTGCAAACTTGTGTGCATGTTGTGGCCAAAGTCACCAGGGTCCGTAAACTTTTGATCAGAGTAATGTAGAAATTTCTGTTGTCATTATGATTTAAAAAGAGTAAACACAGTTTGTTAATAAATGGCTTCACCCAACCACTATCCATGAGTGACATAATTTTTTTTTATCATTCATATTTTCTAAAAATAAAATGGCCAAGAAATCACAAGTTCATAAGTCCAACTTCCAGTTTTACTGTTCAAAATATGTGTAAATCCTCTGTGAGAGTGCCTTGTCCAATCAGAGTCAACTTAATGTTCAGTTCCTCAAAGATCATTTTAATAACTCACTGACATTCAGAGATCCCCAGATAATGCAATGGCATTTGCACCTTTGTTTGGCACTGTTTTATTCAGACTACAGGTTAATAGGGGTGGTTAGATGGAGAGGTTAGGGGCTTGAGAGGTGAGGTCTGCAGCCAGACTGTCTTGGAGTGTGGGGGCACAAATTGGCAACCTAGAGACTCAAGACTCTTACCCTGAGTCCTCCAAATTCTTCACAGCAGTGGTCATCAACCTTTTAAAGTTGAAGATATCTGACCTCAACTTGAATGAAACACAAGATCTACGAAAGTCTGGACAAAAAATGGACAACACACAGGGCCTGATCTACCAACGGTTTGCTTTTACAAAAACACATTCAAACTCGATTGCGTGCACAAAGCTGATCAACTAACAGGGTGCTGATGTGAATTGGGTCTCTCGTGAGCAAAAGAGCACGCCTCATCCATTTAGAGTCTACCTTCATGAATATGCAGAACACATGCAGATCACCAGATCTCGCAGCATTCTGGAGGAGAAGATGCAAATGTTTAGCACCTGCAAAGTGATTTATCAAACCTGAAACGTTTTGCGGTCGCTGTTCTGGCGAGTATATCAACTGAGTCATTTTTATCACTAGATCTCCAACTTTGTGGCTTCAAACATCATTTTTGGTTAACAGCCAATCTGCTCTCTCAAATTTTTTATGCAGACAGACAGAAGCACAGGCGAAAACCTCATTTAAATGCCTGTGATCAACTGCGCATGCTATCTTAATCGATCATTTGCAAAATGCCCACTTTTAGCGCGTGCAATTTTTTTAGTTTGCACACGCAATTTAGCGCGGGGTATTTGGGATCTTAGGAGATCAGGCCCATAATGTTTTCCCAACTTTAATCAGCCTCAGTGTTTGGGTTACAACCAGGTCTCTGCATAAATTTCAGACAGAAACCCTCAAAGAACTAAAATATTTTTGTTTTGCTTATCAACCATCTCCATGCCAACACCACTAAATCTGGATGCCAACTGTTCCATGTCAATGGGTAGAAACAGGTTTGAAACATCAACCACCAGTTTTTAAGGTGTGTGATCCAATCATCCAGCTTGGCCTTGAATGCATTCACTGCACTTATCATGTGTGGCAGGTGTCTGTCTTTTCCCTGCAGCTCAGTATTGAGTGCATTCAGTTTTGCTGTCAGGTCGATCAAAAACCCTAGGTTCAGGAGCCATGCATAGTCAGACAGTTCCTTGTGCTCCTCGTCCCTCGATTTTAAAAAAGTCTTAATCTCAGGAAGCAAGTCAACAAATCTCTGCAATACTTTGCTGCAACTCAACCATCAAACTTTAGCGTGAAAAGGCAAGTCTCTGTGCCCTGCCTCATTCAATAATTCAGTAATGCCTTGAATGTGCCACCTTGAGGTGGATTGCTGTAACACCTTGACTCAGAGCACTTCTTGTACACTGTCGTGATGGCACAACTCTTAAAAGAGCCATATTACACTTTTGAAAACAGTTAAAAGTTATTTGATGCAGAAGTCTGATGTCTCAAAGTCATGAATGTGTGGAAAAACACGGGCAAAGTGGATAGCATGTGCAAAGCTGATCAACTAAAAGAGTGTAGACGTGGATTGTGTCTCAGATCTGAGCAAACAAGCATGCACGAAAGAGTCTCCCACATGAATGTGCCGATCACAAACAGATCACCAGAATGCAGAAAACAGTAAGGATGAGATGCAAATATGCTTATTTAGCACCTGCAAAGTGATTTATAAAACCTGAAATGGTTTGCGGCCGCTATTTCAGCGCTTATAGTTTGCACACGAGGAAGGCAGGTGCAAATTGAAGCAGCATTATGTACAAATGACCACAATTCAACAAACAACGGACAAATGTTTGGACATCTCCATGACCCAAGAGCTCTAAAAACTCTTTTAAAAAAGGAAACAAAACAAAATGGAGCTTACAATGTGATTTTGGATTCTCTCTTTTCCTTCTCTCCCTGCGTCAGACAAACAGAGACAGGAGAATGAGAACGAGATCATCCCTTTGTAGAGCTGACAGGGTGAGCACATAATGATAATGTCAGCAGTAAAATAGAAGGTGAACTAAGACTACGGGATTATAGTAAGATCATGGCTCTTTCGTTACTTCACAGGTGTATCCATTGTGCCGATTAAAAGACTTAAACATACATATTGAATTTCTGAGACAATGTTATAGCAATGGTGTGCAATCAAAGCAGTTATATCTGCGCGATTAAATCCAAGATCAAAATAAATTTAAACTAAGTCTTGACTCCTGAACTGTCATTTTTATCACAAGAACACAGAAGACTGGCTGATTTCTGCTGTGCAGCTGATATCTAGTGCACACGAGGAGGTTTATCTGTGTTTGATACTGACTGTGTAGTTCTTCAGGAGGAGGAGGAGGATGCGAAGCAACTGGAAGACATGGTTGTGTCACTTTGTTCTGGTGTGTGTCTCCGGTGGTGACATGTATACTGGCTTGATTTTAAAACAGCTCCCTTGAGGAGAGATTTTCAGAAAAAGGGAGCTAGCGAGGAGAGAAGATGGATTTTTTAAATAAAAAGGGGCGTTGAAGATTTTGCATAATAGGGCACCTTTAACAAGGCATGTTTGTTTCGAAAAATAAATGGAGATCAGATCTTTGTAACACTACTTCAACTTTTACTGGCTACAACACAAGGAGATAATGTATCATCAATAGTTACAGTGCTGTGAAAAAGTATTTGCCCCCTTCCTGATTTCTGTGCTTTTCGCATATTTATCACTCACAAAGGTTTCAGATCATCAAACCAATTTTAATATCACACAGAGACAACCCAAGGAAATACAAAACACACTTTCTAAATGATGATTCAATTTATTAAGGTACAAAATAAATCCAAACCTATCTTGTCCTGTGTGAAAAAGTAATTGCCCCCTGAACCTAATAGCGTGTTTTGCCACCTTTGGCAGCAATATCTGAAATCAAGCGTTTACGATAATTGGTGATGAGTCTTTCACACCGCTATGGAGGAATTTTGGCCCACTTTTCTCTGCAGATTTGTTTCAATTCTGCCACATTGGACGGTTTTCTTGCATGAACTGCCCATTTAAGGTCACACCACAGCATCTCAATTGGATTTAAATCCAGACTTTGACTTGGCCACTCCAGAACCTTAATTTTGTTTTTTTCGAGCCATTCAGAGGTGGATTTGCTGGTGTGTTTTGGATCGTTGTCCTGCTGTATGATCCAAGAGCGCTTGAGTTTGAGGGCACAAATTGATAGCCGGACGTTCTCCCTCAGGATCCTCTGGTAAACCGCAGAATTAATTTTTCCGTCAATCACAGCAAGTTGTCCTGGTCCTGAGGCAGCAAAGCAACCCCAGACCATCACACTGCCACCACCATGCTTTACTGTTAGCATCATGTTCTTTTTATCAAAAGCTGTGCCATTTTTACACCAGATGTAACGGGCTGCACATCTTCCAAAAAGTTCAATCTTTGACTCATCAGTTCACAGAATGTTTCTCCAAAAGTCTTGAGGATCATCAAGATGCTTTTTGGCAAATGTGAGACGAGCCTTCATGTTCTTTTGTGACAGCAGTGGTTTTCGCCTGGGAACTCTCCCATGGATGCCATTTTTGGCCAGTGTCTTTCTTATTGTGGAGTCGTGAACACTGACCTTAACTGAGGCCAGAGAGGCCTGCAATTCTTTAGATGTTTTTCCAGGTTCTTTTGTGACCTCCTGGATGAGTTGTCGTCGCGCTCTTGGAGTAATCTTAGTTGGTCGACCACTCCTGTGAAGGTTTGCCACTGTTCCCAGTTTTCTCCATTTGTGGATGATGGCTCTGACAGTGGTTCACTGGAGCCCCAGAACCTTGGAAATGGCTTTGTACCCTTTTCCAAACTGATAGATTTCAATCACTTTTTTTCTCATTTCTTCTTTAATTTCTTTGGATTGTGGCATGATGCATTTGTTCTTGAGATTTTGTAGCCTACTTCACTTTGTCCAACAGACTCTATTTAAGTGATTTCTTGATTCAATAAAGGTGGTGGCAATCAGGTTCAGGTGTGGCCTGTGAAATTGAACTCAGCTGTCCCAAAACTGTGGTTAGTCACAGTTACTTTGTGATTTCACAAGGGGGGGCAATTACTTTTTCACATAGGGTCAGATAGGTTTGTATTTTTCTCCACCCTTGGTAAATAAAATCATCATTTAGAAACTGCTTTTTATATTTCCTGGGGTTGTCTCTGTGTGATATTAAAATTCATTTGATGAACTGAAACCTTTGTGAGTGATAAATATTCAAAAAACACAGAAAGTAGGAAGGGGGCAAATACTTTTTCACGGCACTGTACATACTGCTTGAAAGGTAAGAACAAGCAGCTATCTAAATTTGTTTCATAGTTTAATGGTCGGCTACATTTAGCACTACTCACAGCCTGGTGCTCTGAGACATGTCTGTAATGTGCAATGTTTGTGAATCCTAGTTATGTCCTGCCAGTGCCCATCTACCAACTCCAATCTCACCAAGCAGAGCAAACATAACCTCACTTTTCATTTTATTGACACTGAAGCTTGAACAGACCACTGCAGAATAACTGCGACATGGGGATTGAAATGAACATTGTGACAAATAGCTTTACCTGTTAGCCTTTCGCCTGTACTCTGTCACTCTCCCATTTAGCTTTGTTCTGCTCTTTCTCTTTTCTGTCAGACAGTTCAGCTCTACTGTTATGACCAAACCAATCAGAGAAATTGTTTTCAGCAGAGAAACAGATCTATCTTCTCACTGCTAAACTTTGTCAGCCAGCTGTTATTCAGCTGTCCTGTCCATCAGGGTTCTGGGAAAAGCATTTAGAAATATAATTTCTAGTGCTGCTGATCTCATTTTAAACTGTAGACTATGATCAGGTAGGATCTAGTAATCATACTTTTTCAAACTCATTCTGAAAGTCATCACAGGGGCTTTAACAGAAAACATTAGGAGTATTTTTGAAATGGCTTCATTCATTAAACTATAGTTAGTTACTGACAAACATTTTGAGGTGCCATCTTACGCAAATTACAATATTAATCCTCTTATTTTGTTCTTCAGTCAAATTGACGGGGATTGAATTTAGAATATCTAGGAAAAATAGTAAAGAGTATTCTTTTAGAACAAAGCTTTGTCTGCTTGGCTTATTCAGTGCAATAAACATATTAACCTGTGTGGTTTGTCGGTCAAGTGAGCTGTAAAACAAACCTAGTGGCTGAAATGTGAAGAATCTAAGCTTTTTAACGCCATGTAGTGTTCTGATGTTTGACAATAGCAAATGACTCGCCGGCGTGCCATTTGCTATTCCTCTGACATCAAACTCCATGGAAGTAGTCTTTTTTAAAATTCTTCATCTGACCATCAAAGCTCTTAATAACTTTGGATTGCTCTATCTGAAACAGCTCATCTTTCTTAGTTATCTGTCTAGTTTACTGCACTCTCAGCATGCGGGCCTACATGCGGGAGGTTGAGCCTTTAGGTATCAGGCTTCTCTTCTCTGAAACATTTATTGGTTGAGGTCCTGGGGCAAAGGTAATCTCCATTTTTTAGAACAGACTTAACTTTCCTTTTTGATGAAGCTGATATCCTTATCTAATGCAATGAAACCTAAATATGAAGTCAAGATTTCTAAATCTTGAGTTACGATTTCTAAATATTGAGCTAATATGCAAATTCTCACTCGCGCCCACTGGAAGCACCAAAATAAAAGTTTGAGAAAGTGATCCAGCCAAGCTGGATTTTGAGAATGTCAAACACAGGCTAAATCAGGCGTTAGAAAAAGGCTGATTGAGATTTATGCTTTCATGTTGGTTATACCAAATTCTGACCCTACCCTTGCAGCAGAAATGGAGACTCATTAGACCAGGCAATATTTTTCCAGTCTTCTATTGTCGTATTTTGGTGAGCCTGTGCGAATTGTTGCCTCGGTATCCCGTTCTTGGCTGACAGGAGTGGCACCCGGTGTGGTCTTCTGCTGCTGTAGCTCATCTGCCCAAGGTTCCACATGCTGTGTGTTCAGAGGTGCTCTTTTACATACCTCGGTTGTAACGAGTGGTTGTTTGAGTTACTGTTGTCTTTCTATCGGCTCGATGCAGTCTGGCATTTTCGCCCACAGAACTGCTGCTCACTGGATATTTTCTCCTTTTTGGACCATTCTCTGTAAACCCTAGAGATGGTTGTGCGTGAAAATCCCAGTAGATCAGCAGTTTCTGAAATACTCAGACCAGCCCGTCTGGCACCAGCAACCATGCCAAGTTCAAAGTCACTTGAATCATCTTTCTTTCCCATTCCAAAATAAATAGGGTTGCTGCCATGAGATTGGCCGATTAGAAATTTGCGTTAACAAGTAATTTGACAGGTGTGCCAAATAAAGTGGCCAGTGAGTGTATAGCCTCAGTCTCAAACATTTGTCATATTTAAGAGTGGGCCCTGGGTTGGAAAAGGTTGGGAACCATCCATAATATAACTAGAAGATTCAGAGAATCTAAAGAACTCTCTACACAAAAGTGGCCAAAAACCAACATTACATGCCCATGACCTTAGATCCCTAATAATAGTAAAGAATAACAACTTTATTTATGTAGCACCTTCTATAAATAAAATGCAGCTCAACGTGCTTTACATTTAAAGCAGTTAAAACAAATTCAAACAAAGTGGAGCAATCTTAAAGAGACAAGGACATTAAAAAGCAATCAGGCATACACAAGAACAAAGAGCAAAATCAAAAACAAAAACGAAACAGATCAAAACCTAAAGCATGATGAAAGGTAAAAGGGATAAGGGTCAAAGAGCATTTAGAAAAGGTACTAGATAAAACTAATCTAAAACAAGTCTGACACACTAGATAAAACCTTAACTATAAGCTTTACAGTAAAGGTAGGGTTTAAGCTGCTTTTTAAAAATGTCCACAGCTTGTTTGATGTGTTTTGTAGCATCGACACTACAAAAGCAGCCTCTCCACTTTTTTTTTATGGCTCACTTTGGGCACAAGCAATGGAGGATCTCAAGGCTCTCTGTGGTTGGTGGGGAATTAGAAGGTCAGTTAAGTATGAAGATGCTGTACCATTAAAAGCTTTTTACACAATTAAAAAGGCCTCAAAATCAATTTTAAACCAAATAGGAAGCCAGTGCAGGTCAGCTAAAGTCGTAGTTATGTGGTCTCTCTCTTTGGTTCTAGTTAGAAGTCTTGCAGCAGAGTTCTGTATGTGCTGCATTTTTGATGGACTTCTTTGGGAGACCAGTAAACAGTGCATTACAGTAGTCCAACCTGCTCAAGATGAAAGCATGGATCAAAATTTCAGCATCCTGTTTTGTTAAAAAAAGGTCGTACCGCAGTGTAGCGTGAATTGGTCTAGGATGTTAAATTACCAATGAACAAATAATTAGTCAATTGTAGAATTCCAGCATTCTACACTTAACAAATAAACAAAGTTATAAACTCCAGAATAGTATCTAAACAATATGCTAGTTTAAATTTACCTCGGAGCACCACCCTATTTTGTGAAAAAGGGAAAACTTCTCATACAATAATCAGTCAGTCTTATAATCTGAAGGGTCGCTACACAGTGAGAACTTGGCTCAGTAACATAGACTCTTAATTTTCAAAACACACAAGATCAACAACCACGTTCTTTATAAAGGTGAATTTATGAACTGACTAAAGGTGACATATTAAGTATAAAATGGAACAGTGAAGATTATATGGTAATATAAAGGGGAAAGAATAAATGAGACAGGGATGAAATGAACTTCTGATTGTTGTGGAACTCTGAAATACTAGGATAAGCAAAGTGTCTTACTCAAGGCAGAGGACTGGCTTGGAGGAGTCAGGTGATGCAGGAGGTGAAGAGAGGTTTGAGGTGTTGCAAGCTTGAGCTGGATCAACTGATGCAGGCTGGAAAGAAGCTCGGCGTCCTTAGTTGCTAGGCTACGTTGGGTTACGGGCATCCTCCTCGCTGTGGCGAAGGCGACAGAAGTCAGGCAGTTGACTCGCTCTGGTCGTGGCTCATGCCAATCAAACTTCGTCTCTCCTCCCAGGTTGACATGTCAGGGAGAGAGCCGTGGAGTTTACAGAGGAACAGATGCAGATCCAGAGGGCAGGATGGCTCCAGACTTCAGAGACTGAGGGCACAGTTGCGCACACCCACCGAGTGAGACAGCTGTTGAATCTTGGCGGGAACAGCAAGAGGGGGATGCAACCCAGTCAGCAAAGCTTGCTGTAGAGATGTGGTCAAATCAAGGTGGAGAGAAGAGGAGCCCCTTTTTGCTTGCACCCAGGACGCAGAGACAGTCTTTGAATCTCGGCAGGAAACAGCAGGAGGAGGGTGAGGCTCACTCAGTGAGGTTGCCATGGTGTTAGCAGATCGGAGTTTGGGAAGGAAGAGAGCCAAGAGATAAGGATGGCTCTGCTTTTATGGGTCTTCACCAAGCGGCAACCTCCGGTCTGAAAAAATGAGACAACGCGGAAGTGCTAAAAAGCTGCTGTTCCTCTTGTGACCGCTTGAGGCTGGCTCCAGAAGCACTGGAAGTACTGTACAAGCAGACGGTAAAAAGGCCGTTTTCAGAGCCTAAATTAGCGTATTTAAAGCCTGGTACAAACTCTGTCTCCCGTCTGGATCGCTAATTTCGCATACGGCACACACTGTGAGGGGGGTGAATTTTTTTCTAACTCGGCTGTTTGGAAGATATTAGGATCGAGAGCTTACCCAATCAGAGCCACAACTCAGATCACGTGACTGACGGGCGCCCAATAGCTGTGAGTTTGGGCACTCATCACTCGTCCCATTTCCAATATGGCCGCGCCCGCCGTTTAGCCTCAAAACAGAGCTGCAGTAACAGACGGGTGACATCACGGAGACTACGTCCATGTTTTATACAGTCTATGGTCTTCACCCACAAGTCAGTTTACACCCCCTGAAGTCAAATGTCTTCCTTCTTCTGCCACAGTTTGCTGAAGCCAGAAATTCTTAATTGAGTTTAATTTCCACCAAGTTTATTACACACACATGATTTAACCACACTTATAACCTACAGGTCCTCTGCTTCTGAATAAGTCCAAACATGGAATGGTACAAGGGAACATAAACACAGTTGTTACATTTCCTGCAAAAGAACCTTTAGCTCACATGGTACTGTAGCCCAAACACATTCTCAATGAAAGAAATTAATGGTAGGTGTATACAGGTTTATACATGTATTCAGGTATCTGTGCATTTATAGACATTTTTCAGTCATGTTCACACAAAGAGAGATGCGGCAGCCTTGAAACAGTCTACCAGCCAAATTTCCTGGTTACCAAAGGTGTCTGGTTTTTCACCAAAGTTGCTTTTTGCCCCAACACTGAGAAGTGGGGGGCTCTTTAAGGTTGTGTTTCCTCAGATTCTGAAAGATTGAGTGCCGAATGCAAACAACAGTCCTGGTTGTTTTACAACTGAGTCCTCTGCTATCCTTTAATCAGAACTCAGGCACCCAAAGAGACAAGCAGTCATGGTGAGAAGAGTTTGCCTGTCTCAGAAGACACAAGACAGGTTTTTTACCCCTGGTGCTCTGCAAGGCCGTAAACCTGGGTCAGAAAGGTGCAGATTCCTGATTCAGGCCCAGGAACCACGCTAAGGTGGAAGAAAGCTGTTTTGGTCACCCTACTAATGTGAGGCTCAAAACTTAAGTCAGAATCCAAGATGACACTTAAACTGTTGACGTGAGGTTTTGTGTATTGGGCCAGGCTCTGCAAATGACTGAAAAAGGTCTCTCATTTTGATTTTGGTCCCACCAAAGGAATTTCCATTTTGTCTTCATTTAGTTTGAAAAATTTATTACTCATCAATTCATTAATGGAGACAAAAAAAGAGGTCATTAAGTGAATACTGTGGTAATTAGATGGTCCAGTGTAGATATATAGTTGAGTGTCTTCTGCGCAACTGTGAAAACTGCCATTGTGTTGAGAGATAATTTTTTCTATTGGAAGCATATACAAAGAAGATCACAGGGGACAGGGGTCTGTTTCACAAAGCAGGTTCAACAATCTCTGAGTTAAACCATGAACTCTGAGTTGATCTCCTCTGAGATAGAAAACTCTGAATGTTTGGTTCCAGAACAGCTGATTTGAGTTTGTTTGATCAACTCGGAGTAGTTTCACCTGGAGTTAAGCGCGTGCACCACCGCTATAAAAAGACAGCATTAGTGGAGCCCTGATTTGTCGCTACATTAACAAGTGCAAGATAAAACTCTACCATGCAAAGCGAAAGCCATACATCAACATCATCCAGAATGCCGCCACCTTCTTTTAGCCCGAGCCCATTTAAAATGGACTGACACATAGTGGAAAAGTCTGCTGTGGTCTGATGAGTTTACATTTCAAATTGTTTTTGGAAATCATGGACGTTGTGTCCTCCAG